>JADANN010000215.1:0-227017 GCA_018806985.1 Angiostrongylus vasorum
ATCTTCCTCTGATCCACAAAGGCTGCGGCTGGCTGTCGCGGTGACCACAATGGTTTAACCAGCAATTCTCCGAAAAATGGTGATTATGCTGGGGGCCCGCACAACTAGTGAGGACGGGCCGTTCAAGTATCAAGTAAGTAAGTAACTAACGCATTTATGGCATTAAACCTCACAGTTCTTTTTTTATCGAGGTGAGTTTAGCCTATTTCTTGCATGTGTACTACTAACTTTGTGTTACTTACTTGATACCTGAATGGCCCATCCGCACTGGTTGTGCGGGCCCCAGCATAATCTCCATTTTTCGGAGATTTGCTGGTTAAGCCATTATGGTTCCCTGGAGTTCAGAGATCAGCCTGGCTAAAGTCTGCTCCAGGTATTCACCACCACAGGCAGTCGCAGCGCTTGTGGATCAGAGGGAGATTTACCACCATGCGAGTTTGACACCAGGACGGTGGTTGATGCTGGTATTGGTTTACTCCTAACTCTGTGTTATGACTGTCAATTAAGCAAGCCATTGCTCTCGGCACTTGGTACGTTTCTCTCTCAGTAATGTCTTATTTTTTTCGTTATTCCTTTATTGCTATGATATTTATACATTTGACGCATTGCTAAAGTTGCGTTTTCCCTTCGTTTCCTCCACTTTCTCCTTCTTTTTCTAGAACGAGAATTGGATGCAAAATAAGCGAATGTTTGGTCCAATCTTAATTCCAGTAGTGGTAGGGTAATGGGAGACCGAGCAATACGCTGTCGTTCAAAACCGAAGATATCTCTGCGTTTTTAACGTAACGGTACACCCGTCACAGACACTATCCCCGACCAAACATCCGCAAAATAAACGATGATACCCTTGTCATCGTGCGGATTCCATGCTTCATATTAGTGACGTTGGTTTGGGAATTCGGATGTTTTGCAGAAGTTAAGAGCGAGACTTTTCAGCAATATCTCCGTTTTCAGAATGATCGTTTCCCTTGCGTCGTTCATGACTTCATATAGCGACGGCTAGCTGTTTTCTTTTGGCATGATCATAGCATATCTTCTTCATATTCTGCTTATCCCATTCCACCCCCCGTCCGTTTAGCGCGTCCTCCCGAACCGAATACCGACTATTTTCTGTCTAGTCCCTCCATGCTCAGTTTTCGGTGCTGCGCTGTTTGTTGACCAGGATGTTTGGGCCTTTGTACTTAGCAATTCTTGTGACTGTCAGTGAATGACTGCAAAATCACAAAACAAGGTTCGGATAGCCACTTGTAGGGACGAAGTTGCCGTGAAAGTATAGGGTATGAAGCATTCGGCAGTGATTAATCTCTAAAGATGCGCGATGCACTTAACTTCGTCAAAAATCGTTTGAAGCTATTGGATGTATATTCGACTCATGCAATAACTTACGGCGGTCTACAGATGTATCAAATCAATGGTTTTATTCTAAGAGACAACTATAGCACCAGTTTGCCAAGAGCGGGAGGATAGAATAGAATGCCTGATGAGGCCAGGGCGCGAGATCGAACCAGCGAAGAGTCCACTGTATTTTTGCAGAGTTCTTCTGATCATTGCACTACCACACGTGCTTTGCTATAGGCGTAGAAGTTCACAGTTTCACACAAAGAGATGAGAATCCTCGTATTTAACTGGGGAAGTGCGGAGTCCATCGGACGAAGTCTTTGCTGCTTCCGGTTAGCATCACTGAGTGAGTAAGTTAGAATCGATTACGGGGATACTCGGAATTAATTTGCTTCAACAAAAAAGCAATATTTCCGATGCACGGAGTGGCACTTATTTTTCCATTCATTTTCATTTACGTTGAAAACTCCACCATGATTTTTTCTTGAAATCCTGTAATAGTGGTGATGGAGCCCTCTCAGGTCTTAACCACTCCCATTCGCAGCTCTTTGTGGACCAGAAGAATCTCTGATATCTTGCATTTTGGGCTTTTTTCCAGGCCAACAGCGATTTCTGTGACGACAGAGAATCGGATTTGTCAGCCATTAATGGCGATGTCCACGGATCTCCCTCATATGAGGGATCTCGAGCCAGTTAGTCGCAAGGCTACGTGGCGGTCAACATGAGAGTGAAAATCGTTCGTCGGCTATTACACCATATTCCCTCTACTGATGACACCGTTCTAATAACCGTCAACATTGGCCAAGCGCAAGGAATACTTGCCGACTTTGGTAACGCTTATGGAGAGAATGGTCTCCGATATGCTTTACGAAAATAATGTTCGTAAGGATCGAATAGGCTTTGTATGCCCCATTGACGCTCAATGGTTTCAGTGTCTCTGGATGTCCCAGTTACGTCTACCTATCTCGCGAAATCAACATGATGAAAGGGTTAGCTCTAGAGTTGAACAGTAGACAACAAGCGGTTTGAGAACCTTTCAAGAGCTTCGACAGTATAGTGAAGACAGCAGAGAACACTCGACTCTGTCCTTACCTCTTCGACTCTTCTTTTCTTAACGTATTCGTCAAAAACCTAGTCGCTGCGTAAGCAGTATGAAAGATCGCTCAGCGTAACAGTACGCGCATTGAGGAGGACGGTGCAAGAAGTATCGCACATTACGCCAGTGAGAGAAGTGGTTCGAAGCTTCGACCAATGTCAATGATCAAGAGTCAAAGACGTTGTTCTATAAGCCAAACCGCGGGATGTCAAACGGACGTTAGGAAGATCCGACCGACTGTTCTAGAGTGAACAGATGCCGATGGGTAACTCTTGCGTGCGACGTAGAGAAATGGAAGGTTTAATTGCTCCGGCTCCAGTCACTCGACGGTTAACGGGACGACAGGTGACGTAGATGATACACCACTACAACTCATAAACAAAAGGGAAGATAGCAATCTATTCATTAACATGACTTGAATGTTTCCTCGTCGTAAAAATTCACCGCTGATTTAAAGAATGATAATCAAATGGCATAACCCTTCATCGTGGCCATGAGCTACTCTTAGATGTCACTGTGCGATACCGAGTAAGGTTAACCCTTTTACGATCGCCACTGTTTCCACATGTCGTGCTCGTCGAAGTGCATATCACTGGAGTGTAAATGAGATCGCACTGGAATCGAAATGTATGGTATCATGCTTACAGCATTGTACATATTGAAATCAGCCCGCATGATCGTGAAAGGATTATTAACCTAAGAGCCACAACGATGCTGAGATATTTGCAAAATCTGGACTCCAGACTAGGTTCGAACTCGCGGTTACTCTTTCCCAGGACTCTGTTGTTATCCACTCCAGCATGAGCCTCTTGCTTTGCCTTTTTCTCAGCCAGTTTTTTTACCCAAATGGTGCCATCAGCAATCACCCTTGAAACCCAACAGCGTTATCCAAGGTGAAACGTTTGAAATTCCTTTTAAAAAATCTCGGTTACTATTAAGTGCTTGGCAATCTAACCTATGTTTAATTTCTCAGAAAGCAGTAGAAAGGGGGTTTGAGAGAGCGGAGCTCATTGACGACATCCGGTGCGCAGTGAATAGGAGTATATCCATTTGGGCACACTTGGTGCGGTATGTGTTAAACCAGTAAGAAAGCAGAATACCACACGAGTACGAATGAACACTGTGCGCTTGTTGTAGTGCATCGGACTCAGTATAGTAACTATCCCCAGAATAGTTCCTATTTTTTTATTATTATTGTATGTTTCTGTAGTAAGGATCATATCTACTGTGTCTCAAGTTGCCTGACAAATGTCATAATACGTAAATATTTTGATCCCATCCTAAGGAACTTCGCATAGGGAATTCCTCTATCAAATAGGGAATTCTCTACCTACCTAATAAACACGCTGAATAAGTCGATAGAGACGCCTTTGCCATAACGCCACTAGACCCAACGTCTCGTGGCCATCGGTCACACCACCGGGCATGCTACTGGGTACGTCTCATTGCTTGGGGAGTAGACCCCGTGACCCGGGCCTTGACCCTACGAACCAAACAACACTTGGTTGGACGGAGCCAAGCCCGCTAGCACGGAGGGCTGGGTAATCTCGATCGAGTCTTACGTGCGAATTCGTTGCTCTATTCCCACGCCAGTATTCTTCCATCGTTATTTCTGTTGTATTGGTGTTGCCTTTGTGTACATAAAGATTAAACCCAAATTTGAGTTCGAAATGCGTTGCCCTGCGTCAACTACGAAAAAGTCCCGCGTGGCGTCTTCTCACGAAGTCGAGTATTCTGCTTAAAGCTAGCCTATATTCCGCTAGCAACTGCGATATTCAGTATTATTCGAAAAGAGAGCAATGTCGTTGATAAAACGAAGCTTGGCGAAGAATCGCCCACCTACATGTATCCATTTCTTCTCTTAATCGAGCGTGGCTCTAAACAACTTTCGCGATATTGTGTCGTCCTGTTGCATCCTTGAACAACAAGAATATTGAGTAGAACTTAAACAAATTACATCGCTGCACAACAGTTACACAGTGTGTTCGTGTTCTCTTTTCAAGTTCGTCCAAATGCACACCAGGATAGCTCTCGTGAACACCTTATGGACTAGACTCAATTAAGTTGATCGAACCCCAGTCATAAATGTCATTTTATATGTTCCTTTTATGTAACAAGACAGCATGCGAATCTTCTTCTGGGCTAACTATTGCACTCCATTACGGACACGACTCAATCTGCATTGGAAGATAAGTATGTTGGCAACCGGCATCCCGAGAAAAAATTGCCCAAAGTATTGTCCAGTCCAGGGGATCAGCCAGTTGTTGCCGACCATCGTTCATCGGAAGGGGAAAGATCGGAGGCTCTTTGCGGCCAGGTTCTAAAAAACGACGGGAGTTCCTGACATAACTTTGCTACCTATTAACGAAATTAACTACTATAAAAAAGCAGAAATTAAAACGAGAATCTGAACTTTATTGTCGAAATAATCGTTGTCCTGCAAGAACGCTGAGAGAAGAGCATCTTGCATTAATGTAGGAGCACTCCTTTTGTGCATCGCAGAGCTCGTATTTGCCTGTACTAGCATCTACGCTGTAGATGTGGGCGGTTTTCACTCAGCAAGTCAGCAGAAGTAACCATATTGGTTACAAAAAACTTACGAAAAATTATTACGGCTGCTTGTCAGAATTCCGCCTGTAGCGTGAAGTGTGGCACAACGACTCTCGAGATGTTCTTAGGATTACGGGTGCGTGCGTGTAGCGCAGTGGTTAGAGATGTTTTTACATTGCATTATGAATTAAACACGTGCTTGTTAGTTCGATCCCGCCCCCGGGCTCACCAAACCCTCCATCGGTCGGCATATTGATAGCAGATTTGCCTGACAGGATAGCAGCACGGAGCTGATGCAGCAATAGATCATCGTCCAATAGACCAGCGTTAGTCATCGAATTAATCAAACATGTATCCAATCGCACTAACGATGTCTTATAAACTCAAATACATGGCGCATTCTTCAAATTCTTCAGCGATTGATTAACACCGAGAGCTTTCATGTTTATCGTTTATAGAAATGTGCTTCAACGTTCATGCATTCCACGTTGATTCCACAAAAAATTTGGAAACTCTCGCAAGGGGATCTATGTGAAGGGGTGGTAAGAATAAAGGGTGATAGCTACAGTCGTTCAGCCGAGATGAACAATGTAAAATTTACCATTGAAAGAATCAATGTAACTTCGTTGCACTACGGCACTGAAGTAGTTACGCAATTATTTAAAGCTGAAAGGCGAAACGAAGGACCTGCATGGTGTGGTGGTGACCGCGTTAGCCCCGGAAAGGGTAACAACTCGTTCGGTCCCACCGCAGACACCAACAGTCCGGAGTTTTGCAAATATCTCAGCATCATTATAACTAATAGAAGCATTGAACATCACTGGAGACCATCACTAATACAACTGAACTTTTTTATTTCTATCAAACACAATATGGTATTAAAAAACTAAGAAAAAGAGTCTCAAGCATTACCAGAAATATGGCATACCAGTACCAAACAAAAGAGAACAGTGAAGAATATCATCAGCCACGTAAACGTACAGGGTCACAGTAGCACAATCATGAAACTACACAACAAGCAAGTATGATTTCAAGTTGATTTAGTTGAAAAACAGAGGCTTGTCATCTCTAGGGTTCAACGAGATGACAGTAGTCGGACCTGTTACGAAGCACAGGTACTACGGAATAGGGAAATGAACACTGTCACCTCATTTCTCATTTCTCAATGTCCTAAATGGGATTCGAGCAATACAATGAAGTGTACGTCATCGCGATTTCCGAAACGGAAACAATATTGATGAATGGCGATGTCCGAACTTGGTTTGATTAGAAAAAAAGAAGCATTCTACCATCCCAGTGTCTCGACCGCCCTGACTACCAACTGCATCGCTGCCCACGCGTCCTCACCGCTGTCGTGACCACCATCTGAAGAGTCGTTCTAATTAAAACAGTCCCATCTCTGCTGATTTATCACGTCAGCTATTATTTATTGCTATTTTTACACAGTTTCCCATATTCAGTTCTTTCAGACCAAAGAAAAATTGTATTGAAAGTGAAACCCTTTAGCTTTGAAGGCGTTGATCAATCCCTGAGGGACGCACCATGCATCCGACTTCACTCAGCATAGTTTGGAGGCGATTGAATGCACATCTGGCCCTTACAATGACTCGCGGTGGTCTACCGATGTACCGAGCCAGTGCTGCTATCCTCCCAGGCAAGTCTGGTAGCAATTTGCCGACTCCGGAGGGATGGAGGGCTTCCTGGGCCACGGGCGCGGGGTTCGATCCCACGTGTGTGTGGCGGGGCGGCCTCCGACCACTGTGCCACACGCGCCATTTTGAAGGTATTCCTTTATACAACAAGAAATGTAATGCGCTATTACATCAGTAGTAATCCGGCATATTTTTTGGTTTTGATGTTCAGGAGAAAAAATACCTGTGTAATAACTTTCTTGATTACTAAGCTAACATGAGATTTTTATCAACCTCGTGTTAGCTTAGAAATCCAAGAATGCATTGATTATTTATGTTAAGGTTAAATTACAGTTGGATTTGAAAAACATTTCTCTGCCTTTTGTTTTCCTAAACAAAACTACCTTGAATTTTTCCAGATTTCATTTCATCAAAAGGTGTTCTTAAATGCACATGACGAAATCTTCTGTAGATAACAAGCCGTATTGCCATAAACAAACCTTCGCTTTGTATTTCTACAGCTAGCTTCTCCCTGGCTAATGACTTCAAACTTCGTTTAAAAAGTCGTCCTTCGATATTCGAACGACTGAACAGAAAGTGATTAGGATACGGTGAACGTGAATTTTATCTTTTTTTCGTTCCATTTTATTCCTCAAGTGAAATGAGATCCGAGATCAAACCCCTTCAAATAAATTGCCTGTGGAGTTTTTTCGTGAGATGTCTCTTCAAGCCACTGTTTCTACTATGAGAACTCCCCAACTGGCTAGACCGGAGAATACGTGGGTACTTCTTTAGATGGGCGACGGAAGGCAAATGTGAATTAAAATGAACTGGTGCTTCCCTGAGATTCAGATAAACGTAGATGATACACCCTCTGTTTCTGCTAGATACAATTGACATATGCCTTCTTTAGACATATTAATACATTCGTGTGTGGGTGTCGTTTCGTACATGCAAATTTCTTGGTCACAATTTTGGAGTAAAGTGATTGAAAGGTACGGCGGCCTTTTAAACCTCTTTCGACCAATGTTCCATTTTTTACTCTTTGAAAGAAGGGCAGGCTACCGAAGAGGATAGTCGGCCCACATCCTACAGCACGGCTTCTCCACCCTATTTTTAATCGCGCAAAGCGTTGAATAGGAGGGCTATAGACAACGTACTGAAGCTCATGCTCACTCTATGGTAAATAAATCCGAAAAGAATATGGTGCTGATCTCATACCGTGAGAAGAATTCTCCAATCCTCCAGTAACTATCTCACAGTAAATCAAAATTTTTGTCTAGACGATCTCACTGTTTTCTCAAAGCTTCATGTGCCGTCGGACGCTCATTACAGAAAATCCGAAAGAGTCGGCAAATATTGAATTGCAAAATGGTCAAACACCAGTCCAAACTTAGCAGTAAGCCATAAAGGTATGTATTAAGGAAGGAAGGACAGCAGTAGAGTGAACCTGCAACGTCTAAGAAAGTCATCTGCAAAGTTCTCCGGAGTTTCGACAACTACTACCTAGGGTTACTACTCCAGCGTTTTCGACAGCTACATCCACTTGCTTCGATTTCCCCTCAGGAAAAATTTATGCGCCGATGTAGTGGTTTTATTCTCGAAATCCCGTTTACTTTCATAAATGGAGAGTACTACAACACTTAGTCCGGAAAACAGTGGAAACATCTGAACAGTCTATTGTCAATGCCCATGAACACACTGACTCGTCTTTCCACACGACAGAATACAAGTTGGTCCATTCAAGTTATAACATTGACAAAGCATTGGCCGTATGCAAAGTAGGAGAATGTTGACGAACAAGTTTTGTAAAACAATTCACTGAGCACCATATCGAGATGTTAACAGAAACTCATTGAAGTTGCTCAGCTGGGACAGAAATCTCATTAAACCCCCAGCCATGATAACCACTACTCAGTATATAAAGGTCCTTTATAAGCTGTATAACAACTTCACAACTAGCCATATGACATTAACATCAAGGTAAAAAAGATAAATTCGACAACACAATGTAATCTCTCCAAAATTTTATAGACATTGTCAAGTAAAGCATAAAAGGATAAAGCTTTCGGCGTTGATCAATCCCTGAGGGATGCGCCATGCATTCGACTTCATTAAGCATCGTTTGGAGGTGATTGAATGCATATCTGGCCTTTACAGTGATTCGCGGTGGCCTACTGATGCATCGAGCCAGTGCTGCTATCCTCTCAGACAAGTCTGGTACCAATTTGCCGACCCAGAGGGATGGAAGGCTTGGTGGACCATGGGCGCGGGGACCGATTCCACGAGTGTGTTGCAGGGCGCCTCCGACCACTGCGTCACATGCGTCCAACATTATCAATTACGTATACTAATTCAATGAATATACACGAATACTGGAGTGGAACGTGGTTGTTGTCAGGCAACTAGAACATTTTCGCTTGGCTGCTAAACGGAAAGAATACTGTGTTAGAAACTGTCACTCCTTCAACCTAGGCACGACGAATCAATGTCTTCTTGATAAACCAACAAGAGGTTGGCACAAAAGTTTTACTCGACTAGCGTTTCGACGTCATTACCTTATTTAGAGCCAAAAACAGAGAAAACCAGATCATCCGATGTGGGTAGATCGACTGCTGTGCATAAAGGCTTACTACTGAGTGAGGTTCTTCATTGAACGGTGCTCTACTTCACTGGGATTCAACTCGGTAAGACAGCGATCATCCACATCGCAACGATGAACGACTTCGGACCATCGACTCAGATCAATTCTGTCTCTAAGAACAATACAGTCCAATTTTGACGGTTATGGCGAAACGACTAGTCTAGAGTTGAATCCTAATAAAACGATGTTCATAAGAAATGGACTTGTTTCTGAAGTCCGATTGATACGTTACGTAATGAAAATCTCTGCAAGCCTCATCTGTGTTTTTTTGGTTCAATAGTTAACACGATGAAACTCTAGTGCAATGTAAGAAAAAAATGGCCGGCTTAGAAACTGCACACTTTTTTCATCTATACGATTCTTCCAAACTTACATTATGCGTTCAAAAACCTGAATGTTGCGTAATTAGGATGAGAGACGTGTATGAATTTTCAAACACATGCAACAGGTACGTCATAGAAGAATTCTGAATATCAGAACAGAGGTGTATAGGTTTTAACTATAGCCGGCTGACCAAGGGCGAGATAACAGCGGCCACTCTGGACCCCTTGGATCAAAAATGCACGGTAGAATGAAAGATTTCCGATTATCAAACTTCTTCTCGGAGATGCTAGAAAAAAATAGGACGTTGTCCAAGTCGCTAGAGTGAGAAGATTCTAATGAACTACTTCTGCTCACGACAGACAGATGAGCGTTTGCTAGCACCTGTAAAAAATCACACGGCAACCAGTGGAAGAACATCTGATATAGGACATAGGAGCAATGGTGCTAGGCTTCCAATAAACAAGTGAAGCTATTAGGCTTCACAATTTCGAGAGAACAAGGATATGGTTACCATCGTAGAAAACCAAATGAATCAAAGTAGATAATATTCACACATTGGCGCACTGACTCCATGTCTTATTTTTTGAGAGTACATCTAAGACTTACGAAAATAACACGGACGTATCGACTATGGTGTCGTGAACGATTCGCAAGGCCTTCAGATCATTTTCGAGGGCATGGCCTATCAGCACTGTCTGAGAGTTCACCTTCTCAAACAATAACTCTCTCACCTGAAACATAATGGATGGCACAGTAAAACTAATACAGCACAGGCGAGGTCAACCACTTTTGTCTTCAACAATCCTATTGGAATTGGGTCATCTTCCCTAATTCTAGCGACAGAACCAATTATCTACTCATTCGAATTGGAAACGGTAAAAAGGATAAAGTGCAACTCATTCAGAATTGGTTAATGTTTGAAGCATACTTTGTGTATTCGACACCATTGAACACCTTGAAGGTGACTGAGAGCATATTTGGTTATCAGAATGGCATTCGGGGGTTATTGGTGTATTATCTCAGAGCATTTATCCTCATATGAGTCTAGTCTGTGTGTTTGACATCTCGAAGAACCACCCGCAAATTGCTCCTGTCCAACGGTTGCCATTCAAACCTATCACGCATCTGGCGCACCTGAGCTTCATCATTTTGGCGTGCACAGCGACTTCTCTGGTTTTTGATCCCTGTTGGAACAGTAAATTCTCTCTCTTGCTTGCGTGATATTGCGTACTGCCAGCGTTATCCGTTTCGACGACGCAGAATGGTCTTTCAGCCTGCTTACTTAACGATCATGTTTCATACGCGTATGATTAAGCAGGTAGAGTAGTGGAATTGAAGGGGAGCATGGATTCGGGTGTTTCCTTTCCTCCCTTCTAGATCTTCGATGCTCTTAAAAACAGCTCGCTACTCTTGCTCAACTATGGAGCTAAGTCGTTCATCATCCATACTTTCCGACCTAGATTGACAACTGGAGCAGTCGAATACATTCCGCTGACCATGAATGGTACATCAGAAACAAATTCATTCATCACAAATATTATTTTCTTGAGATTTAGCAGAAGGAAAACATTTCCACAAGGATTTTCCAACGTCGGCCAGCACTCGTTCCGCTTAGGTAAGGCTTGACGTTAAAACAACACTATTGTCAATGAAAAGGTGGTGCAATTTTCAGCCATCGACTTGCGCCCTTCATTCCGATCTTCGCACGGTGTTTTCAAAGATGGCTGTGAATATTTTTGCCGGGATGACATCGTCTTATTCAATCCTTGTGTTCTAGTCGATGTTAATATCATTTTAGAATAATGATATACTGGCTGTGAAATTTTCTATAGGTTGGAAAGGATCTTCATGAGCAGTGTAGCGACACCCTGGATATCCTCAGCTTCTATCACCTATTCACTCTTACCTGAGATAAAAGGGAATCTCCAAGTCGACGAAAATGAGAAAAAAGCAATCTTTTGTGTACGTTCGATACTTCATTGAGTCCTGTTATCGTGTGGATGTGGTCCATCAAATGAATCCCTTTCCGAAACCCCTGCTTGCTCAGACAGCTTTCTTTCGTCCAGTGTTCTGCCAGTGCTGTTTGTGACGACTCAGTTAAGAGTTTGTAAACGACAGATAGCAAGCAGATTGAGTGATAGTTGCCGATGTCGTAGAGGTCACGCTTCTTGGACAGTAACACAGTCTTGCTGGTCTTTTGTTAAATAGAAACCTTGCATTCTGACAGGTAACATGTGAAGAGTCGAGAGAGTCCATTTATGAGTGGTGGCGAAAGGTTATTTAGGTCTCCGCATATTATCCTGCCCGCACTAAATATTGTTCAGTTTTCCACCGACGGAGTGGCACGTCAGATTTCGGAACGGAGAACAGGTGGGAGGACATATCCAAGTTCCTTTGTTTCGTATGTGAGCAGGAAGACGGAAATATCAGAGTTGTAGCTGTGGTTTGTTTTCTCCATTGCTTTCCTGGAAACCGTAACTGTTCCGTTTGGGCATCGTGGTGTGATCGTATTTGTCCAATAATTGGCGAAGTTTTGACCGGCGTTACGGATTTACTTCTCAGCCTTCTTTGCTTCTCTGTTACTGCTGCTTTATTCACCTTGGGGTTTTCTTTTATATCACTTCCGTACAGCTTTGCAGTTCGGACGTAAGTTTGTGATAGCCTACTGCTCGTGTGATTCAACTTTGGCGTATTAGGTCGAGTATTTCTGGAGAAAAAGGTTTCCTTGTGACTTTCAAACTCTTAGCTAATTCAAACCTAGAGAAATAGTTATTCAAAACTCTAACTAATCCCATTGATTCCATTTGTATTTTGGAACAGTTGGAAACCAAAAATTTAATCTAACTCTCTCCGCGCATTAGTGGGACGATCTCGTTTACCTTGGTAGTTCGTTTCTCGTTCAAATAAACTGGTAGTAAGCAAAAAAACCTACATCTTCCAATGATAGATCGTTGCACTCAACTTCTTCCGTAGTGAGGCCCGAGTACTGCGTATTTGGATCGACCAGCTCGTGTTCTGTTCGAAACACGCAGTCGATCACATGAGCTCCGAACTCGTCAACTAACGTGATTCTGGCCGGTTCCTTGCCCCATGTCGTATAAACGAATTCGCAGTCGAGAGCGTAGAACTGTAGTGAAATTTCTAAACTTGGAAAAAAAATGAAAAGACTTGTTTTATACATGGTGTAATAAGCTTTTCATAAGCTTTTTTTTCCACAAGTTCTTACCGTCTCACTACGGGGGTCCGATGGGCCTGTTGGTTCAGGCGTTGCATAGAAGTCGGAAAGAAGCGACTCTCTCATAGTATCTGTTACGTGGCTCTCCGAATATTGGCAACCTGCCACACCCCTCGGTCGCCCACAACAGGGGTGGATTTTCATTCCTAAAGGGCAAAAGTTGTGTTCTTTAGTGAATCAGTTATATCTCCATCAATGTTGACTTTCAACTTGCATCGCAACTTTAGCAACATGTACCTGAGCTCAGTGCTGGTTTAGAGTGATGTATGCAAAAGTCCACCCGTTTTTTACCATCATGTGGTAGACGGTAAGGAGCATGGCACCGTACACATCTTCGTCTTGTATCTAAGCGATTCTAAATTCTTGAAAGAAAAATTACACCAAAGCTCACATTTGGCCCAGCGATCTTTAGGCGGCTTGTAGCTCGGCTAGTTTATACTTAAGCAAAACGATGCCGTATTAGCGTACCATTATCGGGAACGAATTCCACCCGTCCAGCGATTATGTCGAAAAGGCTAGGCTTGACAACCACGTTCGTTCTTTGGCTGCTTTTCCATCGAGGAAAACCATTTGATACCAACTGCTCCTCAGTGAGTTGTAGTTTCCTCAACAAACTGAGGAAGTACTTTCTGTTTGCACTTCCATAAGGGGAGTGTTCTCGGAAAAGAGTTCTATCCGGCCAGTTTGAAACGGAAGAACTTTCGTGCAGGATACCAGGCGTGAAACCAGGCATCGGGCTGACGAGGTGCGAATGCAGCAACGATTCATCGAAGTAGTTCATCGAAACTAAAATCTTCATGTGTGCTGCTTTTAAAATGTGTTAAATTAGCAGAGATCGCGTAGGCCAGGTTTTCGTTTTTACACGTTTATGGCATCTTCACTCGATTTGGGCTATTGGGAGGTTATTAATAAGGGATTCAGTAGACTATAATCAAAAGAAGTGGGCAGTGCAGTGGTAACGATCCCGTTCATTACGCGGACGCCCAACTTACTCCTGCTTCACATCGGCGCAGCTCGTGGCCAACCAAGTTTCTCACCCACCGGGGTCGAAAAACTGGCACCAAGGCAGTACAGGGCAATTCGATTGCTTCCAATCTACGCCGAAACGCTCCAGCACAGCTGTCTCAAGATTCCAACGAGCCCCGACTCGATTAACTTCAAGGACATCTTTGACGAAAGCGAAAAAAAGAAACCCTCAAGCAGCAGCCGAACCCACGAGCAAATAAGTTTGAAAATTGGAGATTGTGGATGAGAGGAGACCAATTGGGTGCTGGGGTCCGCGCAGTATGACACGTGTTATGCCAGGTCATGTAGTAATTTTTTTTGTTTTATTTCATGCGATTCGTGTTGACATTAACTGGGTGGATCCCAGCACTTCTCACATTTGATTCGTTTCCTTGTATCCATCGTCCATTAACCTGCTTCCAACTTTTACCTGTGGCTTCCACTACTGTTTGAGGATTTTCATTTCATCTTGAATATCGCAGAATGTTGGTCGAGTCGATTGTCACTGGAGTACTGAGGTAACCGGCATAGAGCGTTCTCAATAGGATTGCAAAGAGTGAATTTTACCGGAGAACTCCGGCAGCAATTTCGCGACCCCGCAGGGACGATGGGCTCGGTTAGCCCGAAGCGGGATCGAACTAGGAAAAAGAAACGTGAGGAAAATTTCCACGTGCCTTTCTTCTTCCTAAACCCCATCTAACGTCGACGATTGACATAGCCACTGAAGAAGAAGAATAACAAGGCACTCCAGAGGTAAACAAGAAAAAACCTCTACTTGCTTAATAATGACCAGCTTCGCTTTCACATGTGAAGAGCTTTAGTTCAAATGCAGTAGTCGTCAACGATCAATAGTGTAAGAAAACGCACCATATAATGGAACGGCCACGAATTGTGGAATAAAGAGAAAGTCTGTCACATGTTGCATCATGAACGAACACCTCTGGAATATTACCGTCTAATATATTAAAGAATGGATCAACATCAAGAGCAATATACTTTTTGCAGAAAAAGACCTCTTAGTCGTTGCTGAAGTATTCTGTGGGCCAATCGATAATATAATAGGACGGAACCTAATAGGAAGATCAAAAGAAGTACTACTGCGACGGTAGTGAGGAATAAATGGCATAATATATCCCTAGATTATTAATTAAACTTACATGAGGTTCTTATAAAAGTCGTATCCCGCAAAGGTTTTGGCGCCTTTTTCTTCTCCAGAGCCTCTTTTGTCCCACTCGATGCTCCAGACCACAGTCGCTCGTTCTCCGCGATCTGGACTTCGTAATCGATGCAAAGCTTTTCAAGTGGAACACTGGTACAATAACGTTTCCTCATTCCACGAAGCTCTTTTATACAAAACGGTTGTTGATCTAATGCCAATCATTTTTTATCGGTCTTCATGGTGGCAATGAATCCTACAGCAGTCGGTCGTACATGATGTGTATGGCAACATATCAACTACTGTCACCGTTGAGAAAGGAAATCTTATTCCAGTGGTGCTACTCTTCAAAAGACTCAGCTTGACATGACTACGAAGACCCGCAACGCCACGGCGAACAACTGTGGAGCATCCGCTTGAACAAACAGGACTCTGAAGAAGACGAAGACGTCGGAACGTCAACCGAATAAATATCTTTAAAAGCGTCGTGTTAGCTTAATACTTACTAACGTGTATATTTGGATAGCCCTTCTTAACTGGTTGTGCGCGTCCCAGCATAATTTCCATTTTTACGGAGTTTCGCTGGTTTAGTCATTGTGGTTTCCTGAAGTCCCGAGGTCAAACTAGTCAAAGTTTGTCCCAGGTCGTCACCACCATAGGCAGTCGCCGCCTTTGTGGGTCAGAGGGAGATTTCCCACCTCGAGATCAGCTTCATACCAGGACGGTAGTGGGCTCTGGTATTGGTTTACTCCTAGCTGGGTTTCCTGATGGAAACGCCGGATTCCTTCGCAGCTTGGGAGACCCTGCTGTAGAGACGAATCCCTTCCCCTCCGCTGTACACCGTTGCCTGACACCTAGGAAAACATCGCAGCCACGATGAGGCGGTAAACCGTTGGGAGCTTAGCTTAATAATCCACAAAGTATTGATTCTGTGGAAAATTTTTGTTAATGCGTCGAAGTTCGTGCTAGTATCTTACTAACATTCACTTTCATAACGTGACACGTAACGTACTGTTACACAGGCCGAAAGAAATGGATATTTTGCGCTCATTTAAAAACGCCCTTTGAACTGGAAGGAAGAAAAAATGCAGGAGCAGATTTTCTTTTACTACAGAAATACATTTTCATGATGGTCCTGATAACGAGGTCAGAAAAATCAAAGAGAAAACAGAAGCATCTTTTAAGGCGAGAGTGCCCTTTACAAAGTAAACAAGTTGGTTTTTTTTTAAAATTTAATGTGTTCTTATAAAGTTGATGCTATTATTTTTTCTATTTATTACTTTAAATTATTTTTTTCCAAACTACTGATAAGACGGTCTTCGGGTCCTTATCAACAACCACACATAAATCTTGACGTTCTAATAAATGAGTTCGCTACTACAACTGATCGCCTTCTGATAATTCTGGTCTATAAGTTGCCTTAAAGAATAGTGCCATCGAGAAAAAGAACAACATGGAAACTAGATTTGCTTTCTTATGAAGTCAGCGATAATGAGAAGGGACAAGCGGGAAGAGAAAACTGGTGACATGTAAGCCAATTGACTTGGTACGTTTTTAGGAGAAACATGAAAATATCCGGTTTGGAGAGTGCCGGGAGCTAAACATAATTAGAAATTTTTTGGCTCTAGAACAAAAAAAGACAGTGAAATCATTGATCGTAATCGGGACAGGTAGACTGCTGTTGAACCGGATTTCGAGTGAGAAGGAACTTCAAACGCTATTTGAACTATGGTCTTCCGCCAAAGTCGTAGTCAAACAAACTCGTAATAAAAAAATAATACCCAAGCTCTAATTTGAAGGATATGGACTCAATTCTCTTCTAGGCCTGTTTTCCTAAATACGCATTAAATTAGATTCTGTTAAGTATCAGATCACAAATAGTAATATAAAGAACTACAGATACCTCAATATACGCCATTTTCGCCTGCCAAAACCAACTCGCTTCATACTTATCTGGTATAGTGTTGGGGTGGGTGTAATGCTGTGGTTAGAGGTGCTGCGCAAAACTTACGTGGTCTCTGGTTCAATCCAGTGAGGGAGATTTACCTAGCGTTCAATACGTTCGGTGTTGGCAAGCTGGTACTATACTTGTCTACGAGGATAACAGCACTCAGATGATACATCGGTAAGCTACTGCGAGTTATTATATAGGCGGGATATGCATTCATTCACCTCTAGCAATGCTTGGTAAAGCTGAATGCATGGTGCACCCTCAGGAAAAGACCAATGCCGAGAGCTTTATCCTTTTATCCTTTAACGTTTATCACATTGCATTGCGCAGACATTAAATGAAATGAGGTTACTCGATCAGCACGGTGATATTCTTATTACAACGATTATTCTACAAATGTTCTGATAAAGTTATGCCAGGTTTTCTTGTATACTAGCTAACTATATTACTAATTTGTATGAACTTTTCTCCCACCTCAACATTTCCCTTTTGTGTCGTCTCTTTTTTAAGTAAGTGAGAGCATATTTCTTGTACCAGGTCAATTATGTGCGCAAGGACTGACGCGGTACCAAAAAAAAGTGAACGAGTTGAAAAACGGTCTGGAAGGGAGCAGTGCCTGGCAAAACTTTCATTGAGTTGATGCTAAATTATAAATACACGTAGGTACCGATTTTTTCGATAAATGAAAATTTTTTGAGAACCTGAGGATTTGACCTAACGACTATAGAAGTGAGATTCATCTACCATTATAAGGATATGCGTAGCCTTTTTTTAGAAATACCTTGGTTACACATCGTCGTCCTGAAATAATTCTAGCTGCAAGGCACCAAATCCTACTTTGATCTGCAAAGATAAAAGACCGTGTCCGAAGAAAAGTTAGGAACGCCACAGTACCACAATCCCAAGAATCCCAACAAAAAATCATGATCGACCATCATTTAAAAGAGCTGTTAGACGAGGAATGATTGATTTAGCTCACGACCCTTCTACAGGTGACGCTTGCTACATAATTAAGCGAATGAGGAAGTAGTATGACCCACAAGTAACGTGAGGGGATAGCAATTTTTAGTCCTCTTCAACTTTTAAAGAAAAGCGAAAAAAATCTTGATGCAAGCTGGGAAGCTGCACTCATCAAATCTTTATTTGGAGATGTCATCAAATCCTGCAAGACGAAGTGCTGATTTTTCAACGAAGCTGAGATATTTGCAAAACTCTGACCGCAGGTGCCTATGGTGGGGAACGAACGCGCTATTGTCCTTTCCGGGGAGTAACGCATTCACCACCACACCATGCAAGTCCTTCGTTTCGCCTGTCTCTCAGCTAGTTCTATCGATCATGGTGTGGTGGTGAACGCGTTACTCCCCGGAAAGGACAATAGCGCGTTCGTTCCCCACCATTGGCACCTGCGGTCCAGAGTTTTGCAAATATCTCAGCTTCGTTGAAAGTTATATTTCGCAATATACCCTGCCATCAAAAAGAGTAGGCAGTAAGTAAAAAGGTTAAAAGAAGTGCTGATTGTTTAGTAGTTTGGTTGCTCGAGATACAAGTCTCAAAGAAAGTAGAAAAAGTATCCGTGGGCTTTGGAAGAGTAGATCAGGTAATTGTGTTCATGTTGGAAAAAAATGTATATTTTAGCAGTTCAAATTACAGTCAATAAAGTTTACTGTGAGTTAGAAGGGTTGGTTTGCTGTCGAATGCGCACCCACCCTATGAATCGTACATGCCTCACACGGTTGAGAATCCATGGAACATTTTCGGCCACATTTGAGTATTATATGGCTTGGATCTACAATGTTATTTCAGCTAAACAAAAGCATTAATAACTTGTTACATGATGCTGGATTAATCGCAACTTATATTATCCCTAATCCAACGTCAAAAAGCTTTTTTTCCTCGTTCAAATTCGATGTGACAGTTACACAGCACACGTCAAGGTACTTGTCCTTCGTTACACTTGGATTTATACATAAATAAACGAAACCACAATAAAATTAGTGAGTTTATTTGATTTTGTGCCAATGACCATTTGGTTTAAATGATGAGATTTTCCTGGAAATTGATGTTTATAACCACAACGATGGTGAGATATTCGCAAAACGTAGACCTCGGGCCAGATCGAACCACGATTACCCTTTCCAGGGGCTCGCGTATTGCACACTGCACCACTGATTGACGGGTGACTGCTGATGGCAGCGTTAGGTAGAGAAATACCTGAAAGAAACGCAGAACAAGGGCCCTCAATAGCGCAGTGTGTAATGCGCCAGCCCTCGGAGAGGGAAATGGTGGTTCGATCTGGCGTGGGGTCCAGTTTTGCCAATATCTCAGTATCATTGTGGTTGTATTTCACGCCATACCCTGCCGTGAAAAACTATAGTAGGCAGCAAATAAAAGTTTAATATAAGTGCTCATATTCAATACGAATTTCATTTCTATGAAGGGTGTCTACGAGGAAACACAGAAATCAATCAATCACTGATCAGACTACTACTGTTTCGTTGGAAAACGTAAGAGGAAGTACTACAACTAAGCAAATTTGATACTCAAACCAGCTGCATCGCTATCATATGGCAAATTTTCATATATCCACACCAACCGGAGAAAAATCGGCTCGAACTTTTGGAATGTGCCAGTTAAAATTCGAAATATTTGAGATTACTGGTGAGGGAAAACTACTACGAAAGATTTTCATAGCGGTAGGAATCAAACCTTAGGAAGCTCAACTGTACTCAAACTTTCTCCGGGTACATTTGCGAACAGATTTCCTTTCTTGGGTTTTCAGACCGAATAACTAAACTAGGCTAGTTTATAGCGGTGCTAAAATTGTTTCACAAACAGTTTTACGGATCGTCGTCGTAATTGTGAAGTTTGAGGGTACGATTTTCTGAGCTGTAGCTTTTGCGCGTAAGCTCACAGAATGTTACATTTAAAAAGCTCACTTAATAGAAAATCCGCATAAAATGGGGCTTTTGTACTTGTCTTACCGAATCG
Organism: Angiostrongylus vasorum; assembly: GCA_018806985.1. NCBI lineage: Eukaryota > Metazoa > Nematoda > Chromadorea > Rhabditida > Metastrongylidae > Angiostrongylus > Angiostrongylus vasorum. Next base: position 19,919 of record JADANN010000215.1, read on the forward strand.
CTCAATCATAAGTAAAAACACCATAAGAGAAAGGAAATCATGAAGCGGTCCACGGAATCGTTTCCATGAAATATGCACTCTTTCGAAAATTCTTTTAAGAGGAGATTAAAATGGCCATTCTTGTTATTAAGAGCTTATCACTCACCTATGACTGACTGAAGAGGAAAGTGCTGAGGTACGCGGTCAGCGCGGAGATGGTCGTCGTCCGTGTAGTTGAGTCATCATTGCTGGTTGAAGAAGTGCCAGAAGAAGTGTGGCTTTCGTCGGCCGCTATGAAAATGCAAACATCTGTGTCACTTCTTAATAGAAAGCCTTTTTAAAACCTTAAATAGCTTGATCAGAATCATGGTGACTGCAGAAAAGCACGTACCTTTGGGTTACGGTAACTAATCAACAGTTAATCGCTGGCGAACTATCGTTTAACATAACAGTACTGGTAATACAACCAGAATGATGCGGAGATATTTGCAAAACTCCGGAAATCAATCCCGCTGACGGGTGTCTTTTTATGAAAATCCTGAAACATCATAACTACCGTGAAAACTGTGAGGTTAAAGTGAATCGTAGGTATTGGTGGAAAAACTATTCGTTAAAAATCGATGCTACTAAACGTCAACTTCGCTTTAGCAGGTTCTCCGACAAATAGAAGAAAAGAAGAAATAGTTTTCGCAATTCATTTTCTCTCTGTTTTTTTTTCTTTTTTTCCTCCTCATTACGATAGTCAGTACGTAGTCAATACGTTAAAACAGAGGAAGAAAACATATAACAGGATGAGGAACTAGAAATGAGAGAAAAAAAAGAAACATAAGAGTGTAAGGAGATTGGTATGGAAAAAATCTTGTTCAACCATAGAAATTACTAGAAGTTGAGGTAAAAGAACTGCAATAAATGACTTGCTAACAATGATAATGTAGAGGACGCAAAGAAAAATTATTAACTAAAAGATATCTTAATGATTTTAGTAGGAAAAAAGATGAAGACATAGGAGAGAGGGAAATGTTCAAAAGGTTTTACGTAAGAATGATCTAATAAAACACTCACTAGAGAGAAATATTTTTCTTGAGTCTCACCGAGAAATAGGATTTCATCACAGTTGTAAGATTTATGGTCATTATTATATTATAACTGTAAAGTCGCAGTTCAATCAGAAATTCAACATTTTCAAGTGGGAACTTATAGCTGTACTGTGATAAATGCTGGAGCAACAACTGAGAGGTTTTTTACTTGATATTTCATGAGATTTCTCCGAACGGTTAACCGCTTCATCGGGGGGTGGGATGTGAGTGTAGGGCTGCGATCTACAGAGGGGGGATTTATCCCCTTGCAGGTCCACACAACCAGTGAGAACGGGCCATCCAAGTATGCGAGTATTTCATGAGATTCCTTATAATAGGCCTTTATGAAGGGCTTTATAGTGTTAATATATGTGCAATACTGTATTGCAACCAACTTTAAAAGTCAAAAATAACGAGAGATGGAAGAACAAATCAGCCAATCAGCTTCTTTTGTCAACCACCACTAAGTTGCCGTCAAAAGTATTGGACGAATCGGTCTGAATACAAATTATTTAAGTGTTACAGTAGTTTACAAGCTGGTAAAGCTTTTATTATCCTGTGTAAACAGCATAAGGGTGGTCTGATTCCTTAAAGAATGAAAGAATAAAAATAAATCTATGCGGATCAGTGTTCGAAGGATGAGCCATGTGTTCGGCTCCACGAATATTGAATAGACACCAGGTCTATGCAATTACTTGCGAGGGTGTGCTTATCTACCAGCTTAGAGTTTTTATATTGAAAGACAAATCTGGCACCAAATCACCATCCTCGGAGTTACGCAAGGTTGATTTTCTGGGAGTGCGGAAGCGAACAAAAGACTGCGTATGTGTTACAGTACACCTCTGTGCACTGCGTAACTCCACAATCTGTGTACAGAGCGGAAATGGTTTTGAAGAAGACGGAGTGGTAAAGATGTGGGCTATTAAAAGCTCATAGAATTTCATAAAAAACCTATGGTTAGCTGATCAAGGAGAGTTTATGAAACTTAAACAACTTAACGGTTAATAGCGAGGTTAACTGAGAATCGAACTTTGTAATTTCTATGAGCGATAAAAGGATAAAGGGTTCGGCGTTGATCAAATCCTTATGGATGAGAAATGCATTCGGCTTTATTAAGCATCGTCGTCTTTTATTAAGCAGAGGGTGTCTAATACAATCTGGCCTATGCAAAGGCCTTCGGAACACGCTGACGTAACAGGTCAGTGCTGCTCTCCAACCACATAGGTCTTATAGCAGTTTTTTCGACTTTGGAGCTATGGAAGTCTGGGGCACTCAAAGGCTTGAGATTAAACCAACAGCCACGTGTGTATTGCAGCGCACCTCTAACCACCGTGCTACTCGCGACCTCTGGACTCTGTGTACAACACGGAATCGATGAACCTCTTACAATACACTACAAATTCCTTCTCAAATGAATAATCCGGCAAAACGTAAAGAAAAAAAGACCGGGTCAACGACAGTTTTTAGAGATAACTTAGAAAATATTGTAGTAAAATATCATCCTTATTTACAAATAAAACCCCTTGAATGTACTGCCCTTAACAATATGTTCTGGCAAACAACATCATGGTCCATGACTGGTAATGACGTAATGACCGGCATCACAAGTACATAGAATGACGGCATTCACATCCTTTTTTCCTTCCGAAAAACATAGTGTGGTTGCTGTTCGTTCAAAGCCGTTTTTCACGTGTTCAAGTTCGTAATGACAATGTTATGTTAAACATTCAAGCATGAGCATCAGAATGCAGGGAATAAATAAGTCTAGAATAGGTCTGTTCATTCGATAAGGGGACTATCACCACACCCTGCCATCATATGAAATTGATAACGGGAATGTTCTATAGCAACCGCTTTCGTTCCACGATCTTCGTCTCGAACCCCGAAACCCCATTGAGGAAAATCGCCGAGGATTCTACTACCTGAAGTTCGACTTTTGATAAAAAGCATGAGAAGATGCACAGCTCTGGGACACGATAAATATTATTGCCGATATCTTTAGAGCTGATGGTCACAAATTAGATGTATTTCTCGTAACTCACATGACATCTTACCTTCAGGAAGAGAAAATTCGAAAGTAGTGGAGAACTTAGGCAGACTTTGGCCGGGTGTCCTCGGGATTCCAGGGAACCACAATGGCTTAACCAGCAAATCTCCGAAATGTGGTGATTATACTGGGGCCCGCACAACTAGTGATGACGGCCCGTTCAAGTATCAAGTACCAAGTAAGTGGACAACTAGCGCATCATCATCCTCACCTAGAAAGAGGACCGAAGGGATCGTTGCAACTGTAGTCTGATATTTTAACTTATTATTTACTGCCTACTTTTTTAATGGCAGGGTATATTTCGAAATATAACTTCAATGATGCTTAAACATTTGCAAAACTCCGGACTGCAAGTGTCTGCGGTGGGGAACGAACGCGCTATTGTCCTTTCCGGGGGTAACGCGTTCACCACCACACCATGCAAATCCTTCGTTTCGCCTTTCTCTCAGCTAATTCTTTCAATCTCTGCCATCAGCAATCACCCGTCAGCAAGATTGATCTGGGGAGCCCAAATCGGTAACGATGCCAGTTAAGCCGAGGCTGTAGTTATAATCACAGTTTTAACTAATTATTTACTGCCAACTCTTTTTAATGGCAGGGTATACCCCAGATCAATCCCGCTGACGTGTGATTGCTGATGGCAGAGATTGAAAGAACTAACTGAGAGACAGGCGAAACGAAGGATTTGCATGGTGTGGTGGTGAACGCGTTACTTCCCGGAAAGGACAATAACGTGTTCGTTCCCTGCCGCAGACACCTGCCGCCCAGAGTTTTGCAAATATCTCAGCATCATTGAAGTTATATTTCGCAATATACCCTGCCATTGAAAAGAGTAGGCAGTAAATAAAAATGGTTAAGTTTCTGTTCAGTGTTAAAAATACATATGCGATCAGCCGACGATGGCTTATTAGGTTCAGTGTCTTGCAACATGACTTATAGTGAAGAAAAGAAAGAGGGAAGACAATTCTTTCGCATTAAAAAGAACGCCTCACGTGGGATACTGTCCGGAAATTTTAACTTCTAACGAAAAGTCTATACAGAGCTGTAGACCAGATAAGAATGAAAACCGCAAGAATGCTGTGATATGAGAAAACACAGGAACTCATTTGCGTTTTGAACCCGCGGTTACCCTTTACAAGGCGTGGGGAACAAAAGTCAAACGCTGATAGGTGATTACTTGAGGTAAAAAAACTAAGAAGGGCAAAGCAGAGGCCTCTGTTGGTATGGTGGATAGCACGTGAGCCTCCGGAAAGGGTGGATTTGAAACCCAGTTGAGGTTCCGAATTTTGCTCACATCTCAGCATTCTTGTGGTTGCATTTCAAGCTATGCTTTTTCGTGAAAATGATAAGCTGTAAGTAAAAGTTAAACAATAAGACAGAATCGTTTGAAAATTGGTTCCAAATTCAAAACAGGATCAGGAGGTGCCCCCTACTCAATCATAGAATTTACAGAAAGATGACATGCAAAATTTGCTTGAAGCAGCTGATTAAAGGCGACGAATAGATTCGCTTCACTACTGAATACCCTGTTATGTGCGGCTCACTGGTTAGAGGTGTTGTGCATGTGCAATGTTCATGCGTAGTCGCTGGCTCGGTCCCGCGCGCTGAGCCTACCAAATGTTTCATCTCTTCGAAATCGGAAAATTAACAGCAGACTTTTCTGGGAGGATAGCAGCACTGATATGATACATCGGCACACCTCGCAAACACCATTATGTAGACCAGATTTGCATTCAGTAACCGCTGACGGTACTTACTGATGTTGAGTGGATGACATGCCCCACGTGAATGGATCAATGTCGACCAGCTTCATTATTTGACCTTTAATAGCATTTTAGACTTTGAAAAATATGCCTGCTTCATCGGGAAACCTTTTGACAAACCTACTATCTGGTATTATCTGGAAACATGAAATGGGTCTCAGTTACCAAACAGTTTCAGAAGTATGTACCTCTCAATGTTCTTAGCAGGAATACAAAGCTGAGAAACAGGAACGACAAGGAACGCCTTCTTATATGGAAATTCTCAAAATATGCGCAGTCTATCACAATATGTGCTTTTAATTTCGGACGCATTTTTTGGTCTTCTACAGCAGTTTTCTTTAATTCGGTAGATTTTCCTAACTCAGATCCCAGGTCAGATTCGAAGTCTCAGCTATGCTAACTTCAATACCTGTTTGCGCTCCCCATACCGTTCCCGTTGATGGTTGACTGCTCATAACACCGTAATGGTAAGAAACCGGTTGAGAGAAGACTAAATCAAGAACCTCGGTCGGTGTAGTGGACGACATGTGAGCTTTCACAAAGGGCAATCGAGAGTTCTGAGCGCACTCCCGAGCTTTGCTGAAACCCCAGCATTCTTGTGGTTGTAAGGCCCGATACATTTCAAACAGTGAACTTCCAATGCATTACGAAAACTCCATTCTCAATAAAAAAATCATTGCTAGTTTTTTGGATAACTTCCCCTTTAAAAAATACAGTAATCGAACCCCAGCTATGGGAAAACAAGTTAGCAACAATTAAGCGGTCAAATATGTGTGTTGTCAATGACATCTACAATGAAAAACACGAAAACGTGGTATTTCTACTTGACCTTTCCTACTTTCGAATGAGATTGGAGAGAGATGCTCCACTGAGGATGATCCTTCTCTACATTCCTTGGTGAAAAAGTTTCTCTTTGTTCGTTGGTTTGTTGTGATAGTTTTGAAGGGAAAAAAGAGATTCTAGATAAAATCAGCAGGCATCCAACATGTCAGGTGAAACTAAAACCTTACATCCTCAAGAACTAACCAAACCCACACCAGAAACCGACTGCATGCCACTATGGCTATCGTAAGCGGAAAAAGCGAAATAGGATAGCAGAACTTTGAAGATGTGTAAAGAGGTCATCTATGCATTAAATTGCATTCTTCATTGTCTTCAGAAAGCAAGAAAAAAATTGTTACTAAAGAAGAATATCGACGTGAAACGTTCAGCAAAAAAATGTTCATATTTACTAGGGAAAACTTGTTAGAACAACGCAAATACAAGTTAGTTAATCTCCATCAAATGTCATTCCTCTCTGCGAAAAATGTTTATCGGTGGCTTCGAAATCTACATATGTCATTAGTTTTCAACAAAAAATAGAAAACATTCTGCCTCATTTGGATATCGTTATGCCTGAATAGCTTTACAGCATCTCTATGGAAGTTCATGAGTACAAACTTCAATATGAAGCTGGGCCCCGGATGTTCGGCCCCAGCACGGCTGACAAAGGTTGGGGAGCTCAACATCACTATGAAGAAACCCAGCCAAGATTAAACTAATGCTACAGTCGTTGTCTGGGCTTGAATGAAGCCTGGTAGAACAGTGGTAAACCGTCGTTTAATCATCGAGGGTTTGGAAGCCCCTGACTCGGTTCTCTCTGGGAAGAAGAATCGTGTGTCCAGCAAAAATATCAATCAAATGGAAACTATGCTGGAAATTACAAGGTTTTCGTTAGGTCGTCGAACCGTTCAAATATTGAGTAAATGTTACGATACAACGTGATAACTTGCTATGTATCTGAGCAGATGGATTCGGTGTACTCAACTATGGAAAGACTGCTCACAGTAAATGGTGAGAATCTATAAGCAGAATAAGAATCAACCATTCGGGTGGCTATTTTTAGTAAAGCGTTTGCTTGACGCTATAATAAAGATCAAAATGATTAACGTTGTTATGCGCCTGTGTCTTCGGACTCACTCTTGAGATGTTCCCACCGTGTTCTTACCGAGATGAGTAAACGATTTGTTGGAAAAGGTAAAAGCACTTTAGAAACCCTTCAACGAAGTTTCTCGCCTGTCTAGTTGCCGTTCCCCCAAAAATATCATCGTCATCTCGTCGAGATGAAAAAAGTGGCAGTTTAAAAAGATAGATAGATAATTGACCGTTTTGTCATATCAAGATAGAAGGGAAACATTGATGCACTACGTCACAGAGGAAAATGGAAGGTGAATTAGGACTGAGGCGAACAATTTGAACAAAAAAACCACTACTTATTTGGACAAGCAAATCACCTTTATCCTCTATAACCTCGTCAATTGAACGGCGAAAGAAGTTCAAGAATTAATGAAATCGAAAATACTTTTAGACTATAAGTCAGTGATGACAAGAGTCATGATTTCGTAGTTCTTCCTCGCCACTTTGTTGTCGAAGTAACAGAGAAATTCTTCAATTTAACCACATGAATGGTGAGGGATGAGCAAAACTCGGAACCTCAGTTGCGCTTCGAATTCGTGATTACCGTTTCCGAAGGCTCACGTGTTATCTAGTGCACCAGCCACCAACAGCACTGATGTCTAGCAATCCATCGATATTCAAGGTCGGATCCGCCAGCAACTGTGCAGAAGGACTAATGGATAAAGTAACATAGCTTTTTTACCCCAATACCTAGTTTTTGAAACAAATCCCAGCCCATCTCACGAACAATTTACCTGGATCGTCCATGTAGTATGCATCCTAAGAGCATGTGATGGAGTCATCCTCTGCTATACAAGCCATCGTCCGTACATCTCATGTAACACGAAGGAGAAATATAAACGTATGGATTTTTGAATGAGTAGCTCATGATTCTCTTAAAGGAGCGTGTAAACTGCTCACTTTTCACAAAGGCCGTAAGATATTCCGCACAACTGAGAGAGCTGGCAATGAGACGGGGACCGGCAACAAGCCAACCATCACATTCATACCTATAGTTGAACCCACTCAGTCGGTCCCCCTACTTTAACACATATCTCAGTACCGACTTTTTTAAAGCCTCGGCATTGATCAACATTGCACTGTTTTCATGATGAGCAAACACGAGGTTGTTAACAGCAAGGTTTATTCAAAACAATGTTAGATGACGTTTCAACATTTTCTCCTCCTTCAGAGGCTGGAGAAGTCACACTAACACACAATCCCCACTGAGTCGTGCACTGTCATAACCGCAGTAGAGAAAACTTAATACATAAATGTTTATTCGCGTAACAAACAGTCTCCGAAGTGAATTTAACAATTTCGGATTTCCTCATCAAGAAAACAAACGCCAAAAAGTTCGTCACCTTTTATACAACTGTCCGTGCGAAACCCAAAATCGAACAATCTGCTCTACTAAGTGTATGTACCACGCCCCTTACAATCGTATAGAAATCGATGACAATTTATAATATTATTCTATTGACTTCGCATTACAAGGAAACTCAAAGTCGGGCGTAACACTCTACTAGGCATCCATAACACACCAATATACCGAAGATTTCCAACTAAAACTTACTATCCTCAAACAATAATCGAAACCATCAGGGCGCAAATCTCTCGAAGCGTTTTGGGTTCACCAGTATCACCTGGATCAGCTGATACAGGTGAATCACATGATCGTCGAGTGACTCGACCGGACTCCAGTAAATCTTCCATTTTTCCTCTGTAGCGTTCAGAACAATCCCAGTGGGCGGTGCATTGAGAACTTGTTGAACATGTATTTCTTCTAGAATTTTCTTGAAGAACTGAGATGATCGAGTCGGTGGTCTTTCTGCATACATTTGACATCCCGAGGAATCTAATCACTAACGGCTCTTGTCCATCGGTTGTCGTTCATGAGCACTACGTTTTCTGCCCTTCTCATCTTCGACGGTTTGGCGTGTAGAACTGCATCTTAGATTTTTGGTCCTTTACGCAGGTCACAGCTTCGGATCTCTTCCCACGCTTACTTTACTTCAATAATGATGGCTGACGTTGCATCCTGCTTACGTAGTGACTAATTATCTAACGCGTAAGATAAAGAAGAGAGAATCGCGGAGTCGAAAAGGGGGGCACGGAGTCGGACGTAGCTTGCTCTTTTCACTACATTCTCGATGCTCTTAAAAGGTCCCAAGCCTCTGCGGCTGCCTGTTGTTCGTACGACTTCTTGTTTCGCTGAAGTACCAGTTCGAATGCTTCTGGAGATAAATTTCTCTTGGTGACTTTCGAACTCCCAGCTTTCATAGCGCTAACGTGAAGAAGTTGAATAAGTCGATCGTATTCTCCGTCGATGTTACCAAGAACGACATATTTCTAACAGCCGACTGTTGAGCTGTATAAATCCCAGGTTATGGTGGTTTTGGTACGTGGGTTTTTTTTTAAATTTAGCAGCTTTTTTCTCCTTTTTCGCGAAAAAATGAAATCTTGCACTAGGACGACGATGGTGTGATTCTGTATAGAATTTTGGAACAACGGCAGCATCGCTTAAGCCATACCTTCGATTTACTTTGATGTGGTCTACTTTGTTGTTGTACTCTGCATTGGAAGACTCCCACATCCACTGTGGAGAGTGGGGTTTCTGGAATTGCGAGTGGCCATGAAGAGTCGTAGTAGTCATGGTAAACCCAAACAGCCGTTCAACACACTCGTTACATTCTAATCCGTGTGCTCCAATGTGGCGTTCTTCAGACGTCCTTCTAGGTCAAATATTAGACTTAAAATCTTTAGTGATGACCTTGAAGAACGTATGGTGTTCTCTGTAGAACTTTCCCTAGCCCATATCGAACGCTTCGACTTCTTCTTTGTTATGGCTTGATGTCGGCGCGTAAACGACGAAGATTGTCAAAGCTGGTGTTGATCCACGTCTGTTTTATCGTAAACGTCCGATTCGGGTTGTAAGCTGTTCGAATGAATCGAAGTTCATGGACAAACTCGTGTTGACGAGAACGCCGACGCCGCCGACTCCTCTACTGTCGCGTGTTCCGAGGAACATTTCTTCTCCGGTGTCATAGACGGCGTTGAATGGGTGGTGTCGTCTCCTCTCGGCCAGGCCGATGAGGTCGTACCTTATCCTTCTTGCTTGCATGAGCAAGTCTTCTATCGAGGAGTCGGATGCACGTGTACGTGCATTGTAGGTACAGATCGTCACCATAGTTCTTCGTAATCCAGGCAGCTTCCATTGGCTCTGAGATTTTAGCAGCCTTTTCGTACTCGTCCTACCTAAACGCTGCCGAACTAGCCAGGCTCTCCCAGAGTGCACATGGAGCTTATTTGTCGGAGATGACTCCTAACCGCCTGCCATATGAATTCCCTCTTACTTGGTTGCAGGCTTTTGGCCGAATTGACTCGTAGAAGACAATGAGCATGAACGAGGTCGCACATACACGCAAGCATGAATACGCAGTGGGGAATACAGAGGGTATGTGACAAATCGGCGCAACAGAAACACCGAGTCCATTCGCTGGAACCATCTGTGTCTCAGGGAAGCAAAGGTCGCTAATGGTCCACGATTAATCCACTATTCGCCACGTGGGGACGCGCCACATTGCCTCGCGGCGAACCGGCGTGAGAACTCTCTGTGGTGAAGATCCATGGGTTTTGGATGACGTCTCAAAATTATTTAATCTTGACATAAATAATCAGTGATTTCTTGGGCTACTGAAGTGATACGAGGTTGGGCTAATAATCCACAGATAGTAGTCCTTTCTATATGGTTGTTCGCTGTCGCATACAGTCGAATCCACTATGAACATCACCACTGGAGGAGTTAATTTCACTCAGCGGTGCTCTTTCACAGAAGACGGATGTTGACTGCCGTCGCAGGACGCATTGCCACCAAAAAAAGCAGACCATATTCGAAAGCGATGACACATCAACATTTGTTCTGTATAAGTGAGCACCGCCGACTGAGGTTCTTCACACGACGGGTACTTCTTTCCGGGCGATTCGACTCAATACGACAACCATCAACCTCCGCACGAGGACGACAACCTCTGGACTATCGGCTGAAATCAATCTGGCTTTGGAAAAGAGGAAAACAGCGGGTCGTCAACCGAATAAATATTTTTTTTACACCAACCTCGTGTCTGCCCAATACTCTGAGAAACTGTCGCTTTGGATTAATTCGAAAAACACAGAAATGAACCGCAAGGAGGCGTGTCTTATGATCACGTTTGACCTCGCGCCACACCTCAGGCTGACTTTCTGACTTGAGTCAGGTGGACTCGTGTCCCATGTAATACTGTGTGCGGCAGTTCTCCATTAAATAACTGGAAGACATAGAAAGAAACAAAAAACGGCAACTGCATGAAAGAAGCGGTTTGCTACGCAAATGAAATTTAAGTATTGAGTTTTTCTGCATGGGTTACGGAAGTGTTTGGCCGAGTGGATTGCAAGTCAATTTGACAAAGTTCTGAGGAAGGCGAAAGAGCCGAAATGTCCGCCACTGTTGAATAAATCTTGTTATTGACAACCTCTTTTCTCTTCAAGAAGAAAGCACGGTAGTAGTAACAATGAAAGGATAAAGCTCTCGGTATTGATCAATCCCTGAAGGGTGCGTCATGCACTCGACTTCACTAAGTATCGCTGGAGGTGAGTGAATGCATATCTGGGAAAACCGTTGACGTCAGGGAAAAAAAAACTTTACAATGGCTCGCGGTGGCATACCGATGTATCGAGCCAGTGCTGCTATCCTCCCAGACAAGTCTGGTACAAATTTGCCGACCGCGGAGGGATGGAAGTTTGTGGGGCACGGGCGTGTGAATGCCATATGTATTGCAGGGAGCCCACGACCACCGCGCCACACGCGCCCTGTAGTAATGATGGTGACCACAAATTTCGCTATTTGCCCTGACGTCAACGGTTTTCCCAGAATAATTAACTCATCAAAAATGTGAAAAAAATCATTCGCGGTTTTCCTTGATGAGCAAGTACGAGGTTGTTATCAGAGTATTTGTCAATACACAATAGCTGACACAGTTTCGCCTTCTCAAGACCTTGGAAGATTCAAAATGACACGCAATTCACTCAGCCAAGCACTTTCACAACCTCAGCAACAAAACATTACATACATGATTAATCGCATAGTGAATGGCTTTTCTTAAAGACTTATCGTTTTCAAAGAACTGTGGACATCGACACTGATTATCGGCACTGAAGAAGACGACGACGTCGAAACGTTAGCCGAATAAAGGTTTCATAGCAAGCTCGAGTAAGCCGAACATTTAAAACACATGTTGGTTTGTGATACCGAGGTTATATTACAGTATAATAACGAGTGCCATACTAACAACAAGGAGCGGAAGCACGGTGGTTATGGTGCCGATCATCACGAGAACTGTGCTGGTTCGATCCCACTCAGGTTCGCCAAGCCTGTCATCCCTCGGGTGTCAGAAAATCCGTGTTGGAGTCGTCCGCGAAAATTGCTCTTGCAAACCAAATAAGAACGCTGTAGGCTGGCTATCTCAGGACTATAGGAAGGAATCGACTAGACCAGCACTCAACGACATTCAAGATGAAAGGAACGTCCTCAAGCAGCAGCCGAAGCCAAGCGTAAAAGTTGGAAGAGAAACGAATCGAGTATGGGAAATGTTGGGATTTGTGCAATAGATATGAAAGGCTATTCGTATAAAAAGATGATAATAACAACCTTGTATTTGCTCATCAAGAAAACAGTGAATTATTGATCAACGCCTAAGTTAAGAGAATGCCGGTCTCGGGATTTGCCAAATGAAAGTGAAAAATCTTGAACCTCTTAGTTTTCCATTTTTCTGTACTTTTATTTACTCTTCTTGTCCTTTAGAAAGCGCGTTTGTAATGCTTACAACTGGAAACTCTTCTCAACATAATGCAACAGTTTCAGTTGGCACTTTTCCTAAGAGTTTTTGTAAGTTGATTTAGCTAGGAGATCGCTGCACTTTCATGACAACTTGGAGTTAGAACGTGGAAACAATAGAGACGTTCATGTACATGAATTATATTAAACAGAACAGATGATACAACTGAAGAGAACAGCGGAAATCCTGTGACTAATTGTGACGTCCGCGGGAACGAACGCTATCTTTCTCATGTGATACGAAATCCTGATTGAGGCCGTTGTTAGAAAGTATGACGAGAACTGTGATATTAGGAACGAACAATCACATAGCACGGAAATTCTGTGTCTGAGTATTGATGACAGTTCGTGCTATCATCAACTGCAGTGACTGAAAAACTGATATTTCTCTTAAAACCGGACTATTATTTATCCTCGGCATAGATGGTCAACACCTTTTGAATTACTGAAGTGACACGGAGTTGGCATAAAGTATTTATTCGGCTAATGTTTTGACATTGTCTTTTTCAGAGCTAGTTTGATCCGATTCGACGATCGAAAGACGGTCGTCCTCGCGATGTGGCTGTTCGTTCTCGCACCCGGTCGGATCCAATGAAATAGAGCACCGATCTAATGAAGAATCTCTCCGCGTGCCCACTTATTCAGGGCGGATGTTGGTCCATTACCGCCATCCAATATGATCTGCTTCTTTGGCGAAATGCGTCCTGCAGAAGTCGGTGGAATAGGAGCTTGCACATAGCATAATAAGAAAAGAAAAAATCTGACATAAGATTGAATTTTTTTTGCAACTTTTCAAATGATCGCTCCACAGTAATTTTGAAACCGAAACATCGGTAGTCAAATAATCAACATGTAGTAATTCCCAGGTCCGATTTTCTATTAATCTCGGCATTGATTGAATAATTCTTTCTACTTCTGTTTAGCAAAAACGAGGTGTTATTTTTATTTCTGTATTTACGTACAAGCTGACGTTTCGGCGGATTTCGCCTTCCTCAGAGCCTGGAAAGGTCAAGTTGACTGCAATCTACACGGTCAAACGCCTCCATAACCAAACAGACAAAAATTGTTGAACCAAAAATTTCAATCACGTTGAACACAGAGCCTTTGCACACTCACCGCTTTCTATGAGTCTTCCACTAAATATTTCACGTGGAGACCAACCTCACAGAGTTCACATGGAATCGTAATGTACCCATCTCTTCAGAATAACAGGTTTATTTACTGCCCAATATCACGGGTGATAATGAGGCATTCCTCCCCTGCGGTTTATTTTTCGGATTCTTGGAATTGATCCAGAATGCCTCGAGAATTTTGCGCGCTTGTGTTCTCCATTCCTGCGCGAGGATCGTAACCCCTACTTCAAAATCTTCTCCGTTATGTCTCTGCGTCCTATGCGTGCCTAGTGGAGTATTTGGTTTACGTTTGCCGACTAGGTGTTCTTTTATACGAACGCAGAGTGGTAAAAAACGATACTGCTCCAACCTTACTGAAATGCAAAAAACGTGGTATGCGGGAGGTACGAGAGCTGATAAGATCGAAAAAACATAAGACTGTCGATTAATGATAAGGGTGATAAGAGTTCGCTGTAATTTCCCATCAGTTAGATGTTGAGATAACGGAAAAGCACCTTGAAGATGCTTCCCTTTATCGTCCATCGTCTGAGAAGGAATTTAAAAGTCAATACCGAAAGTTAAATAACGAATGGGTTAAAAGGGCAAGAGCGGTTGAGTTAAAACCATCGGTTATCTGTCAACTCAAAGTTGACCTACCAACATGTCTCGTCCCGTACTTACTTATCAAAACCCGTAAGTAATTATCCAGCGATGATCTCGTGCCTACCGATCCATCGTTATTTAAGATCAGACCTATCATTAGCTGCGTGGACGGGCCAACGGATAGAATAACGCGGTTTAATAACCCCTAATACTTATCCAGTTGTTGAAGTACATTCCAGCCCATCTAACGAATACCCAAATGTTCTTGGTTCGTCTACGTACTGTGCACCCCCAACAGCGCGTACGTGATGGAGTCCTTCGACGTCATCGCCCTCTGTACAAACGTGTCGAATGACTCCGCTATGAAAAGCCATCCGCGAGCTCCTCATACAACACGAAAGAGCAATAAACATGTATGGCTTTCGATTCGGCAGTTGATGACACTCTTAAAGGAGTACCTAAACTGCTCAATTTTCAGATGCTCCGGGAGGTATTACGCACAAACGAGAGGGCTGGCAATGGGACAACGACTGGCACCAAGCCTTACCATTGCATTCATGTCTAAGGTGGAAGCACCAGTAATCGATCTCGGGCCGTTACTTTACTGTAGATATGTAGATAACTGCTTGGTCATTGTTCAACACAAGAGGAAATTAACAAATGTTTCGAGTTGTTGAACGAACAGTCAGAGTATATTAAATTCATCCAAGAGAAACGAAAAGAAAACTGTCTTCCATTTCTGAACGCGCAAATTAACCTATCAGAAAACGGCTACGTTACGAAATGGTATCGAAGGCCAAGTAGTAAAAACATCTTTGTTCATTACCCCTCCTCTCATCCCTCTCACACAAAAAAGGGCGCTTGTGAGAAACATGTTTCGAACAGCTACCAGCGTGTGCACAGGAAGGGAGCAGAGAGGAGTCGCGGAACGTGGCGCCTCAAATAGCCATTTTTAATGGCTACGAAACTGTAGTTCGGGACAGGTGTAGAGGAAACCCTAGGCCTCCAAACGACAACTCTAGCGATAGAATGGTCCCGTTTATCATACCCTTCATCTCAAATGATGTAAGTGCAGCTATAGAACGCTGCTTAAGAACGGCGGGTCCAGAGAATTCGGTTAACGTAGTTGAAATGCCACCGAGTTATCTTAGGCGCCAGCTAGTTCGTAACCGCCTATATGACCTTCTATGTGCAACGCAAAATTGATAGTTTGCCCTAATGGTAGAGACGGTGATTGCATGAGCTCGGGTATAGTTTATCTGATCTCCTGTAAGGCGTGCGGAGACGAATACATTGGCGAAACGGGCAGACCCCTCTGTGTCCGCATAAAAGAACACCTAGTCGGCAAACGTAAACCAAAAACCCTCACTAGGCACGCATAGGATGCAGAGAGATAACGGGAGAAGATTTTGAAGTACGGGTTACGATCCTCGCGCAGGAATCGAGAACACAAGCGCAAAATTCTCGAGGCATTCTGGACCAATTCCACGAATCCGAAAAATGAACCGCAGGAAGGAATGCCTCATTATCACCCGTGATATTGGGCAGTATATAAGCCTGTTATTCTGAAGAGATGGGTACATTATGACTCCATGTGAACTCTGTGAGGTTGGTCTCCACTTGAAATATTTAGTGGAAGACTCATAGAAAGCGGTGAGTGTGCAGAGGCTCTGTGTTCAACGTGATTGAAATTTTGGTCCAACATTTTTTCTGTTTGGTTATGGAGGCGTTTGACCGTGTAGATTGCAGTCAACTTGACCTTTCCAGGCTCTGCGGAGGGCGAAATCCGCTGAAACGTTAGCTTGTACGTAGATAAAGAAATAAAATAACACCTCGTGTTTTGCTAAACAGAAGTAGAAAGAATTAATCAACATGTGTTTATATTGTTGAACTTACACGAGGTTGACAAAGTTGTTTATTCGGCTAATGTTTCGACGATCTCGTCTTCACCAGAGCCGATGATCCGAGACGATGGTTCACGGCTGCTCGTGTTCTCGTGGTGGCGTGTTCGTTGCGCATCGACCTGGGTCTTCGTCAGTGGAGCATCCCTCTCGAATGAGCCATACTCACCCAGCGATGCTCTTTTATAGAAGACGGTTGCCGTTGATACTGCTATCCGTTGATAATAATTTATTTTTTCAACAGATAGTCCCCCCTGCAGAGTTGGTATTATGTTAGCTAGCACACAGCGAATAGCAGAAGCTGTGCAAAGAAGATTTCAGTTCTTCAGATAAGAAGTTCGAACCTGGCAGCTAACAGCGACGTGCTGGCTCTACAGTTGGAAAACAAGATATGGATAGAATTATTAAGAGACTAAGAGTGTTTGCACAAGCATGAGAAGATGGTGTTTTCATATAAAAAGCTTGTCATCGAGAATTTTGTGCCAAAATATCATACGCCAGTGAAAATGAATGTAGTATCGAGGGAAAAAAGAATAAGATAGCGATGTAAGAACGGAAACCCTCTCAATACGGAACTTTTACGAGAACGTCTCTTACAGGGAAATCCATTTTTGGAAAATAACGACACCCGTAGCTATTAGTAGAAATCTAGATGACTCATGGACTTATCGAATACTTGAAAAGAAAAAAGTAGATGATGCTTCCTTAAAAGTCCCTTAGAGCGACTTCCAGCATTCAGTTTGCTCTCTGTTCCCCTCCATGCTTCTGTACGATTCATCTACACGCTGGAAATTTTTTTCATTGCCCAAAAGACAAGCTGTGCAATGAAGATTTAATTTCTTTGAACGAGAAGTTCGAACCTCATAGCTAACAGCGACGTGCTAGAGAATAAAGGAAAGCATGAGTTAGATGCTTGAAGCAGCGCAAAAAAGCAAAGTCTAAAAAAAGCCGTGGGGCATGTATGAAGGGGTGCTACCACACACTCACTCCATGTTATCGAACTTATAGCAGACAAGAGGTGTGCTTAGCGTAGTGGTGCCTTGCAATACACATTAGATTAGTAGATAAATGGTTCGACCAAACGTCCCAGTTCATACCTCTGGAGTCAGCAAATTGGTGTCATGCTTGACAGAAAGGAGAGCGGTACTAACTCCATATATCGGCCCCTTTTTCGTAAGTCATTATTTGGGCCAAATATGCATTCAATTACCTTTACGATGGTTTGATGGGGTCAAATACATGGCGCACCCCTCCGGGGTTGTTCAACGCCGAAAGCTTTATGCTTTTTTCTCGCTCTACTGATAATTTTACACGAAGTTGTTGTAACGCTTTATTATGGCTAACGTTTCGGATGTTTTGCCTTCATCAGGAGTCCAATAATTCGAGTCGAATGTCTACAGGATTTTTTTGAATATAAAAGATTTGTAACCACCTCGTGTAAACTTACCAGTAAGCACGACATTGATTATCCATGCCGTGGTCCAGTGAAAGTCGGCATTTACACTATTGTACGGCTATGTACCAGCTTTATCCTTTATTCTTCCTCTTAACGTAAAAGCTTCGGCAAATAAAAAATTTTAAGGCAGGAAGTAAAAGTTTTATCTCCAAGAGCGACTTTCTATTAGCCTAGGCAATGATCAAATAATTCTCCGTATTCTTGTTGAGCAACCATGATGTGCTACTTTCTTCTTAATTGCAGTAGAGCGGATGTTTTAGAAAACTTCTAGATCAATCTTATGCTGGGTTAATAGTCTAAGAGGGTGAAAAGCTTCTTTCTCGCTTCAGAAATGCATTTCCAGGTCCCAAAATCCCCGGAAGAAAATTACCAAGATTCTTCTTTTCATACTCTGGGCTTCTGCTAGGAACATGAAAACAGGTATGCCTCTAAGACAAGACGACATTACAACGGACTTCTTTCGACTTCTAAACCACAAACTATGAGATTCGTAAATCACATGAAGTGAAAGGATTGTGAGGAGTGAAGAACGGGAATTGTCCTACTGTGGAAATCAAGAGCGTTTTCTACGAAGCTCAGCCAGTCAAAAAAAAACAGAATTCTGGCAGTTTGACTGTCAAGAAGGCACAGTTTTCTAGCCTTGTCAACCGTGAAACAACTTTTCTAATGTAGAAACGAAAAATATGCTAACTGTGGGTTGACAAGCAAGAAGATCCCACATTAGAAAAGTCTACTCGACAACTATCTGAACCGTTCGGCGCAAAAGGTTCTCACATTTACTTTTGCCACGTAATGAAAAGGGATCTGAGAAGAGGACACCATTGATGAACCTTGTTAACCGCTAAATTACAGTGAGTATGAATTTTCCCGAAATAGTAAAAACAGCGTATGTAACGATGGAAAATTCTAGTCACATATAACCACGATGCTGAGATATTTGCAAAACTGCAGACAACAGATGTCCGCGGCGTGGGTCAAATCCTCTATTACCCTTTCCTGAGGGTTAACGTGCTCACAACCACACCATGCGGGTTCTTCGTTTCGCCTCTCTCTAAGCCTTACTTTAACCTATAGGTCCTATCAGCAATCACCCGTCAACAGGATTGATCTGAGGAGCACAAATCAACATTATCACAGTGTAGCCTCTTTTTATTTACTTTCAATTCTTTTTTTCATGGCAGGATATGGAGTGAAATATAATCACAATGCCGATTTGTGCTTTCCAGATCAAGCCCGTTGACGGGTAATTGGTTTAAGCACCTATAGAATAAAACAGAGCTAAGAGGAAGATGAAACGAAGAGCCGACGCGGTGCTATGGTGAACACGTTAGCCAGCGCAAAGGATAATAACGTGCTCGGTCCCTGCCGGAGAAACCTGCGGTCCGGAGTTTTGTAAATATCTCGGTATCATTGTAGTTATATTTCATATCAAATCATGCCATGAAGAAAGGGTAGGTAGTAGATGAAAAGTGACCACAGTCTTGTCAAACTTTTAGTTTGCCAACGATTATTGACTTTGCAATAAATATCAGTAAAATATAGTTGGCATTCGAAGAGCTCAATAAAACTCAGTGCAAAGACATTTCAAAACCGACTTTCCTTTAACCTCATCATTTCTGGCCAACATGCGTTTTTTTTAATTGATAAGCTTACACGAGGTTGACAAACTTTATCCAGCGATCACGAAGAACGCACATCGGAGGAAGCACCAATTGTGTACAATCGACTGAGACCATCAGGGCTCTGAAGAAGGCGAAAGAGAGGGGACATTAGTGGAATAATTCATGCTCAGCCTCGTCTTAACCTATCCGTGGAAAAATTTAGCAGGAAGAGCTCAATAGAAAAGAAAAGCGCTGCCAAATCATCGAAGTGAAAACCAAGCACAGCAAAAAATCATGAACAAGTGAACAAACAGATGGGGGGCGGTTTTGTGACAACGGAGACCACTAGCTACATGTGTTCGTTTAGTAAACATGGAAACAAAACACGAAGCAGAAATTGTGCAAAAACTCGAGGGCTAAACTCGAGTTCCTATCAAAAAAGCCACAGATCAGCTCAAACGACTGTTTGCGCAATTACTCTTCGCAGCCCTCTAGATTGTCGAAAATCAAATCCACTTCTCGCTAATGAAGGACTCGAACGAAATCCAGATCTTCGCTTGATTTCTCATCTGCCAGATTTAGTCTGATGTAATGCGAAGGAAATATATGGGTCGGTAAGAAGAGTTGACAGCATATGGAGAAGTGAAATGATAGAACCAAGTTAGAGACCCGAGAATGCACATCAGTGTTATCTTGGGAAAACGGCGGACCATTCTCGACCAACTTCTAACACTTTAATTTTAAAAAAAGACAGCAGATGATCGATTTTGTGGCGAGCGCCACAACTTCGATTGAAGACGTCTACAGGACAGCAGAAAAGAAATACTGGTGTCCGCAAAATATGTGCCCAGCGGTATTTAAGTATGGTGTCAAATACAGTTGGCTTGAGGATCAGACCCTGTAACAGAAATGCCTTTCCTCAGTTGTCTCCAATACCTTAAAGACTGAAAATATCTAGGATTCGACACTTTTATTATCGCAGAAGTTTAAAAAGTACAAATTAACGTTTGACATGCAGTATGAGGTATCTAACTCTAGATTCATCAAATTTCTTCCGTTGTATGCTTAAATACTTTGTCAAATTGTTGATACAAAAACCCTCTCACCCTGATTAGAGAGGGACACAGAGAAAGGGAGAGAAAGAAGTGGAGAGAATTGGACAGAGAATGGAAGACAAAGAAGGAATAGAATGAATAGGAAGACCAGAGGAGAATAGAAGGCACCAACAGTAGATCTACAGTTGTTACAACAACACAGTAACTATATTGACAAGATTCTTTAATTTCGGCTCACGCTTCGACGGTATTGTCTTCATCAGAGCCCGGTCCCAATCAATGGTCCACAGTTGTTCGTGTTCTTGAGGTGGGGTCTTCGTCGCACATCGAGCCCGGTCTTCCTTGATTTGTCGGGAACACGAGCAACTGTGGACCATCGACTCGGCTCATCGGCTCTGATGAAGACGATACCTGCGGAACGTTAGCCGAAAATGAAGAACGTTATCAATCTC
This sequence comes from Angiostrongylus vasorum, assembly GCA_018806985.1. Classification (NCBI taxonomy): domain Eukaryota; kingdom Metazoa; phylum Nematoda; class Chromadorea; order Rhabditida; family Metastrongylidae; genus Angiostrongylus; species Angiostrongylus vasorum. Next base: position 40,771 of record JADANN010000215.1, read on the forward strand.
GTGTAGGCTTACCAAAGAAGGAATACATATTGATTAGTCGTACCGAGATTAAAGGAAAGTCGGTTTTGAAATACAGTAACTAGATCCAATAGTGCTTTACTAGTATGTGTTCACAGAAAGCGGTAATTTCGATAGATATATTAATGGCGAGTTTTGCTTTACCTCACCAGTAACGATATTGTCTCTCGAACAAAGTAACAGATTGTTCCATTTCAATTCATTTAATGTCATAGTGCTCAACATTACTACACTAGAAACCATTGGGTTGCACATCGCCCGATTTCATAACAATCAAGTCGTTCGGACGACACTCATTAGAATAAAGACGATCTAGACTTCTAGTTTTTCTGAAAGTTAACAAATATAACCATATATCACTCGCCATTTAGGATAGCGACCCTGCTTTGCTATGAAAAAAAAACACCTAAAATGAAACACAACAAGAGTTCGATGAAAGCCTCAAAGTAATGGGTCAGACGAGGATCTGAACAGATCAACATTACAAGGTCGTTTAACGTGATTCGTTTTGTTTAACACATGAGCAACGGACAACGATTACTTGCATTCCAAGGCACTCGTAGTTCGCTGACAACTCGATCAACCATAGGAAAGAGTCATGTTTGCACCACTTCTGTCTGTGTAAGCAGCACCCTGTACTACCGTAGAAGCCTTCATATCTAGACTATTGTACAGTCTGTTTCACACAGCATCACTGTAGTTGTGTTATATGGACTATTTCGCGCTCTTATATACGGACGCGGACTGGCCTACCCGTTTCGCCAATGTATTCGCCCCCACATGTTTACTAGAGATTAGGGTTTACCACACACAAGTGCACGCAATCGTCGTCTTCACCGTTAGGACATATGATGCAGTTTTGCGTTTCGTATAGGCAGTCATACAGTCAGTCCATTACAAACTATCTGGCCTCTTAGTGTGCCCGGTGGTATTTCAATCATTGCTACTAATTCCTATAGACCGTCTTTTTTCAGCAATGTCTTATAGCAGCACTTATTTCGTTGGAAATGGAGGGTAGAATATACAAGACAGGGCCTTATTATAGCTAGACTTTATCACTTAGGGGCATCGTTTTTTCCTCTAAACCCATCCTGAGGAGCTACCCTTCCCTAGTAGATGGCAATTTTCCGCACTAGCTCTCGGGATTCCTCCTTGCCCAGGCACATTCCTGACCCATATAAGACTCTATGCAGCTGCTTTCCATTAAATAATTGGATGACTTAAAAGCAACAAAACGTTGAGCATTTAAGGAAACCTGTTTATTATGGGATAAAATTTTATGTACTAAATTCTATCTGCTGAGGTTATGAAAGTACTTGACTGAGTGATTCACATGTTAGTTTGACTCTTCTGCGTTCTGAAGAAGGCGAAACCGCCTGTGTCAGCTATTCTGTTATAATAAATACTATAATAATAACGGGCACGTGTGGTCGGGCGCAGTGGTCGGAGACGTCGTGAACACACACGTGTAATTGATCCATGCGTCTACGGCACACCAAGCCTTCCATCTCTCCGGGGTCGACAAATTGCTACGACTTCTTTAGAGAAAATCGCAGCACTGGCTCGATACATCGTTAGGCTACTGCTAATCATTGTACAGGCCAGATATGCATTCAATCACCTCCAAACGATGCTTAATTAAGTCGAATGCATGGCACATCCCTTAGGGTTTGATCAACACCGAGAGCTTTATCCTTTTTTATTTTACAATAATAACCTCGTGTTTGCTCATCAAGATAACACTGTGTGGCCTTTATAATTATCTCCAACCTATGTCGATTTTTTTAATACGGTGCTGCAGAAGTTATGATCCTGCAAGGTTCTTTGCGCTACAAAAAACCCCTTTGTGCTATTGGATGAAGCATGTGTTGTCCATTGCACCCACAATGAATCGGCACATAAAACACGAGTGGTGAGTTATCGACAAATAGACCGAATCATACAGATGACATCAACTCGTTACTCACCTTTGTTTGACAGAAGTGATGCTAAGCTCTTAATCCCAAACAAGGGAAAAACTCATCGACTTTCCTACTTTCCTACTAATAGTGGTCTGGCTGGAAAGTCGTTACTGAGAATTGTTACCACTTTTTGGTAAGCCACTGAAAAGAAAGCTCTAGCAGTGCGCTTTAAAAAGCCAGCTTTACAGAAATGTCCGAAAAACTTATTCCATACAAACAAGAATTTTTTTATAGCTACGTTCACATCGGTATTTCATACTGAAACTGCCAGGATGGGCGCCGAATACCAAAGTGAAAAAGGCCGACATGTTTTCTTAGTAGGAGCCAGACAACTTTATGCAATTGAAATTTTCAATTTGTATTTAAATAACTGAGTAATTGAGTTGGTGAATAATTCTAGACCAGGGACAAAAAGAGATTTATCCGACTAACAAGTGGTTTACTCACTCCTGATCTTTGTTAATACGATTTTTATTGGTAGCGTGAAATAATACATTGCACGGTCGTCGTTAAAATGTATACCAAGGAGCATGGAAATAATTCTATTTTGCCCAGTCAGCCTTGGACTTCTCTTTGCTTTCCTGAAAAACAAAATGCATTACATAAGAAAACGGTAGTCAGTCATCAATTCCTGTTTGAAACGCCGTGAACACGCTCTCCCAAAAGTCGTTAGCTCTGATTCCATTTAATGTTTTGTTTCCGTGGACAGATTAGATTATAGTAGCTACTAGACTTTTGCCAACCCGAAAATGCAGGATCTTCGCAATTATTCATAAAACAACACTTTGCTAAACAACCACAATGATGCTGAGATATTTGCAAAACTCCGGACCGTAGGTGTCTGAGGTGGGAAACGAACGCGCTATTACCCTTACCGGGGGCTAAAACGTTCACCACTATACCGTGCGGCTCCCTCGTTTCGCCTGTCTCTCAGCTAGTTCTATCGATCAGTGCCATCTGCAATCACCCATCACTTTGCTGAACACTTTCTAGGAGGTGAGATTGTCCACTGATAATTCAGAAACGCTTACGACAATCGAAAACAGACGAGGCAGAAGGAGCTGTTCAGCTGCTTAAAAAAGTACCATTTAGTTTTTTCCTCACCTCTTCCATTGCGAACTGGTTTTTATCGACAGTCTTCAATGTTGAACGGAAATCCACCTTAGCCGCTTCTTTCTTTTTCAGTTTATCAAATTTATCCTCAGTCTTTGAGACTTTCTTCAAAGTAGGTTTCACACTGAAATCATATTCATTCGGTTGAGTAGAACTTTTGTGCTGCGTTTTCCTGTACAAAACCAAGAATGGAAACTCATAAATATGCGCCTTGCAGTTAAGTAATACGATTTTCTTTCCGGCACTTCACTGCAATAAAATATCCGCAAAGGTTTTTAACTCAACTATAAAGCAAAAATGGATGTCCATCACATAAAGGAACATTTCAAGCTTATCACTAGCCTCCAGATACCTCAAGAGAACAGGAACCTACCGCTAACTGGGACTATACTTACAATTTTCCGCGAAGATCATTTACAGCGATGGTGAGTTCATTGATTTCGAAATCCTTTTGTCGCACGGTATATGAGATGTCATAGTTCTCGCTTTCCAGAACCATAAGACGTTCACGCATCTGACTATACACCTCCTCAAGATCGTCGCATTCGTCAAGGTCAGGAAGAGGAATAATACGTTCCTGTAGAACACGCTGTCTCTCTTGTTCCTTCAGCATTTGCTGTTGCTTAAGATCTTCAGCGGCTTTCATCATCAAAAGTTTCTGTAACACTTCGATACTCTGAATCTTATGCATTCGTATCAACTTTGAAACGTTCTCTCCAGCAGTGAATATCTAATCTATCTCTGAAAGGTTGCTTGCAGTTTCATTTGACAAGTTTGGAGATTTTTCTTGTGATCCAGTTTTGTCGTCTATATATCCCAGGTTATTTTTTTCAGTATTCTTCTGGATAGTTTAGAAATATGCGTAACCGGTAAAGCGTCGATCAAGGAGAGTATTAACAAGATACACTGCTAACCCTGAGTTTCTTCTTTCTTTCTGGTGTCAAGAAACCTTTCTTGGCCTTCTTGGCTCTACTGGCTTCCTCGAGCCTCTTCCGTACGGCCTCCTTTTTACGCTCACGTTCTGCGACCTTTCTTGCCTAAATTAAAAACATTATTCCTAACTAAGTTATATTGAATGGAAATTGTTCGTTGTTTGGAATATAACAACTCTCATCTTGGTTAAACTTGATTGTTTTAACACTACCGTTAGAAATTGTTGTGTTAAAACTAAGCACAACTCAGCGCCAGCTAATACAGGAAACTCTCAATGCACTAAGCTTTGAATTAAGCTTACTTCTTTCCCACCAATGAGCGACTATTTCTAGGAAGACATTTTACTGGATTATTGATTAGATTTTCATTTCATTAGATGGAGAATTTCTACAGTTGATGGGAAAGTCATGTCTTAACGTCGTAGTCCCAATTTTCTCCGATAAAAAACCAGGTGGAAAATTTTCAGTTCGTTCAAATGTTAGATTCATGCATTTCTAGGAATTCGTCAGACTGTAGAGTTTTTGTGGAGTTAGCACTACTACTAGGAGAATAACGGTGAACTGATAAAGTGTCCGGCGTTGGTCTATTTTCTGTGTCATACAATGAACTCCACTAAACATTAATGTGGTTGAATATGTATTTAGCCTATACTTTGCATCAAGACACTATTTTTTGATCCCTTGAAAAGCCTGGTACTAATTTCTCGCCACCGAAGGGGGTAATGGGATTCGTTAGACCAGGGTGAGGGCGCCGAACCGAAGACCCTCTTCACATTGCAGGTCAATTCTATCCACTATGTCATACATGGCGATTTATAAACACTAATATGAACATAAATGCATATGCATATATGTGAGAATAATACGGAAGACTATTAGATAACATTACGGTCGGCTTCTATCGAGGCAGAAACCACAGATCTTAAATGCCACTTAAATACGGTGGCGTTACTGAAATTAGTGTTTTCAATCAATCATGATAACTTTCCAAGTATAATGGGACCCACTTAAGCTTACCGGTAATACTCCACGAACAAGTTTTATTTCTTTCTCATTTTTTTCGTGAAAATAGAAATTTGAACGAAAAGATGGCATTTTGGTGACTTGTATTCTGCCAGTTTGGATGTTGAAGTATTAAGTTTTAAGAGAGATTTCCCATCAAACCTAGACCAGTAGGTGGGATCAGTCGATCGACAATCGATCGATATTAATTGTATCAAAACATTAAAAATTATTATTGAAACCATTGTTATATGGCCGTTCATTTAAATGTGTTAACTTTAACCATGTGATGAAATTATTCAACCTCCTGCGCTACCCCCCTCCCTCTGTCTCTCTGCTTCTATACCTAGATAACGAAACCCCTTCTCTAATTTTTTAAATTTAGCTTAGAAATACGAGAAAGGGATTAGCTTTTTTGATCAAGCCTCTAACGCTTTCGATGATGACCAAACGTTTAAGAAGGCAGCGCGTATTCAACTCCATTTGTGACATAGTGGAAGTAACTGAATGCGCATTTTGCTTACCTCAGTGAAATTGACAATGTATGAAGTTAGCCTTTTTTGTTCTCTTAGATAAGTCTTGCACTAATTTTACCCACTTCGAAGAATTGGAGGGCTCGATTTGCTTACATACGACCAATGACCACATGTATATTACAAGGCCTCTCTAACCAATACTATATGCATTCTCTGATTTCTATGAGCAACCTAGCAATTTGAGTGTTCCTTGTTTTCTTTATCATAACCGTTAGGGCTTTTCGGCTACAATAACGATTCTAACAGATCTTGCATTTTTCACCCAATACGATGGGATATGCCTGGCCCTTCGTACTTCTCCGAGTATTTACGTTGTCAGTCCGTAGTGATTGTTACCGAAGAGTGGCTGGTGTAGCTTTGCGTGGATTTGAGGAATGTAGGCAAACAATCACATCCTCCGCACTTAACGACCTACAGCCACATCCTCTCCTTTGTCGATTAACAAAGACATTATTAAAAGTGAGTCCATAGAATACATCGAAAACGCATGTAAAAAATAAAGGAAGACCTCAATTTTTAATTCTTAGGTCACATTTAACCCGCTAAGTGTAGAATTAAAAAGAGTTGTACTCTATGTAGAAAGAGCATTTCTGAGCTACAAATTTGGCAACCTTTCGAATTTGATAGAATATCCGATATGTAGGGCACGTGTGGCGCAGTGGTTAGAGGCGCCACTGCGACACACACGTGGAATCGATCCTCGCGCCCATGGCCCACCAAGCCTTCCATCTCCGCAGGGTCGGCAAATTGGTACCAGACTTGTCTGAGAGGATAGCAGCACTGCCTCGATATATCGGTAGGCCAATGCGAGTCATTGTAAAGGCATTCAATATATGCATTCAATCACCTCCAACGATACTTAATGAAATCGAATGCATGGTGCATCCCTCAGGGATTGATCAACGCCGACTTTTATCCGATATGTGCTGGTGGTTAGGAGTTCTAAAAACTATGTTCATACAATACAGGGCATTTCTGGATTGAATTAGGACAGTTGACTACAGGTTGCTGTAAGCCCCATGTGAGCAGAAGAATTCATGTTTCATAACTTTATTGGCAGTATTCTGCTAACTTCTTAAACGTTTATTGCAGAAAATGATACGAATTTTAATGCAAATCTTTCTCGCCTCCACCACTCCCACCCCTCTCCCTCTCTCACACCCAGCCCTCCCTAATCACTTATAAAACCTGTAGGTATGAAAAGCTGTGTGTCTACATTCCGACTTTTTTGTGTTCAATACCAGAATAATAGATCAAGTAAATCTGTAATAATCCGTAGTATCCAGGCTTACAATGCAAAAAATTAATAAAAAAAGGTTTGAAGGAAGAGATGAATGAAATGAAATGGGTATTCTCCCGTACCTCATCGTCATCGTCGATTTCACTATTTGCGCCTTGCGCACCACCGTGATGAAAACACTCCTGAGAATTCCACGACATCTAAAAATGTTTTTTGAAGTATAGAAAACTTCAAGGCCAATCTGCAACAAAATTAGACGGTGAACTAAAGTATAACTGGGTTTGGTGCAAATTTACGGTGTGTAAAATAATGTCGCAGCCTTCTCGCCTCCAGAAAATGGAAGCAACTTCCGTAAACCAAAAAAGGAACCACGAAATCACCTCCACGAACGAGTTCCTGTTAATTTCGGCATTTATCACTACGTTTATGAGTTCTTTGATAACCAGACAGGAAGATATCAATGCAATATTTATGTCACAATGGCTAACGTTTCTCATGGATTTCGCTTTTTTCGGAACTTGGTAGGGGTCGTAACGATACACATTCTACTCAGCCAAGTGTCTTCATAACCCTAACAGTAAGCTCCAAAAGCTTAAAACTTGGCTAATAAGAAAAAAAGTGCTGTACTAACAATCTTGGTGTCAGATTATCAAGAATGCGTGAGCTTTTACCCTTGAAAACACTTGAAAAGTAGGGAATGCAATGATTTAACTTGACCTCTGAAATGAATTTGACCTGCAAAGTGGTCAGGATTCTTTAGTGTAAAATTCTTATCTGACTGGAACATAAAGGGCATTAAGCATTACTGCTATCCTAATCTTTACGGGAAACTGAGATTCAACTATTATGCTGTAAAACTACATCCATTCGCATCAGAGAAACCCCAGACTTTCTTCTGAATGTATCTGTTTTTTAAAAAAAGTGAAAAGCTAGAGGGAATCTTGACAGAATGGATTGGTGCATTTCCCAAGTGGGCCGTTTTTTTGAGAATCGCAGTCCTATCAAACAATGTCTGCTACGATATGGACATGTATAAGTAACTGTAAAGACATAAAGATCACTTCTATACTTCGTCTATTTCATTAGGCATATTCCGGAAATCTTAACTCTTTAAGAGCTCTTGGCTTTGGCATGTTTCTCTAAAGTTTCGTGAAAATTTCCTCACCTCTCTAAAACTAATGCCTACCAAGAACCAAAGAGAGAGCAAAATTAGTTATATTCGTCGCAGCTCAAATAAGGAGGGTTCCATTAGCGTTTTTGAAACGCTTAAGAAACTTATTTACAATTATTTAAGTCCGTAAGAATCCGTACTGGATTTTTGTATGTACGTCGAAGGAATTCACGTGTAGCACAAACATCCCTAAGAATATCGTAATGCACCAAACATCTTAAACGAAGCTTTAAAACATATCTTTAATAAAAAAAGGAAGCTCGAAATGTAGCGTAGAAGAAGAAAATGAGCGAATGAGGTGGAAAACGATGCAGATGACAAGTGTGTTGACATTACACCGGCAAACAAAGCCACCAGAAAATTTAACGGCACCTCCATCACGAAGAGTACAGGCTGAGCTTTCCTTTAATCATTTCAAGAAGATTTCTTTCCGTATATAATATTCAGTGCGCACGAAGAGCTTCACCTTAGTGCAAAACATAACCAATGCTGAGAATGTGTCCGAAATTTCTTCCCGGCAGTCCAGTGGCCGTTCTCCAGAAATCATCTCGATCCTTGAAAAATAACTCGCAAGGCAACGGACTTATCACTAATCCACAAGGACGTGGTTATCATAGTGAGTTGTTGAGATAGCTCAAGCTCGGCATTCTGTGGAAATGGTAAGAACTGAAGCACATTGTAAAATTGCAACAAAAAAGGGAAGTTATCCTAAACCTCGTAAGATCCATGAAGGCAATCCCTCCGAAATATTCATATGTCCAATTAATGCCTACTGCAATTTTTTTCGCGGCAGGATATTATATGGAATACAACCACAGTGATACTGAGATATTTGCAAAACTCAAGACCGCAAGTGCCTCCGGAGGAGATCGAATACGCTATTACCCTTTCCGGGGCGTTCACCACCACACCACGCGAGTATTTGCTCTTGCTTCTCTGTGCTAGTTTTTCTATCTACCAGGTCCATCAGAAATCATCCATCAACGGGATTGATTTGGATAGTAAAAGTCGGCATTGAACCCAGCTAAGCTGAACTCCCGGAAAGCATAATGGCGATTTCGAACCCAAGGCGAAAACCCGCGGTCTGCCGCTTTGTAAATGTCTCAGCGCCATTGTGGTTGTCCAGTTAATGTTAATTATGAAAACATTTGTGCCCCCTATCATTGCTAGATCAACCTTCATTTTTTGATTTATTTATTTACCCGCATGTCGTTTTCTTCACAGATTTCACGATGACACTAACTCGTTCATTCAATTAGTTCACGTGCAACCATTATCCAGAAATGTGTACTGGCTTGCGTATAGGATCGGCCTCTGCTTGCCGACCTCATCTTCCTTATCAATACATATTAATGCATGTTGAACGTGATGTCTTCTGAGATCTCGCAGTTGCTTTACTAGAGCATTTTGTGGCCATATAAATAGGCAGTTATCTTTTTGAATCCGAAAAACTTCTTTCAGAAAAGTATGCCGCCGATATTCCAAGGCCAAAGGGACAGGCGCCTTGGTTGGCCCAGTGCCAGATGGGACTTGGGAGTAGGCGTGTATTTCTGGGAAATCTTAAGCACTGTGTTACATGTTCTCTTTGGTCAAATTAATTAGAGGAGGAAAATATTGAATAGACGAATTAGGCTTGTGTTATTGAACAGATCAACAACATTACGCTGCTACACTGTCGCTTTAAAAAGAGGCTTGACGAGTGGTAGAGAAGGTTTTACGCTTGTTGCTTAAATATCAAGCTAAAAATCCATTTGCCTCAGTCAGATGGTAGGAGAACAGAAATCCCTACGAGATAGCGTCATTAGTTTTTCGACTGTATTCTACCGTTTATCGTGAAACAACTCAACACCGATATCCTTTACTAGCATATTTGTAGTGGAAAACGATTGCATGGATACACGTCAACCAATTTTACCAAAAGTATGAGTTACTTGCCTTTGAAAAATTAGGGACACGAGTAGCACAGTGGTTGCAGACGCCCTGCAATCCACATTGAACCTATCCCCCTCGCTCCAGGCTCACCAAGTCTTCCATCCCCCCGGAGGTCGACAAATTGGTCCCAGACCTGTCTGGGAGGTTAGCAGCACTGGCTCGACAGATCAGTAGACCACGGGATGTTACGGTAAGGACCAGATATGCATTCAATCACCTGCAACGATGCTTAATGAAGTCGGATGCTAGGAGCATTGCACAGGGGATTGATCAACGCCGAGAGGTTTATCCCTTTTTTTTTATTATTATTTGTGAGTCACCTCTTCATCATAAATCTGTTTATAGCGTTTCAAGAGGCCATGGTAGTGCCCCTTACATGCATGCTGACGTCTTTGAGCAATTTCGTTGATCCATAAGGCGCATCCAGTTCTGAGTCTTGCTGTTGATCCACATAGTTCACAGACACTACATTTGTTCTCTCTATCGATGATTCTTTACATAAACTTAGCTGGGTTTCCAGCCGTTGGTTTCTTGGCAAAGATACGATAAACTGTAGAGAAAGAACAATGTTTTTTTTGTGCACAAGTACACGATAATCTCAATATATTTGGAATAATAGAACTTCATAAATCTATTGTTTTAATTGCTGACCGCCCTCACAAAAAGCGGTGAGGCTACAAGCCTATAAAATCTGTTGTTGTTTCAGTAGTGATATTTTTCATGAGCTTTCGCTGAACTGATTTGGAACTGATCCGCATTTTTAATAGGAGAATAGCCCAAAAGTCGTGTGATTCAAATGAACATTTATAGCACTCACTACTTTACAGTTACTCCATAGTAGACGAGGATGTGGAGAAGTCGTGAACTGTGGATAGTTCATTGCCAACGAGTAGACTCCAAGTCATTCATCGATAGGGCTAGAATTAGTATAAAGAACATTCTTGCCATGCAGTTCAAAATATCATTTCATGTTTTGATATTACCATGTGTCTTAAACATCGATAGATATAGATATTAAGGGCGCGTATGGCGCAGTGGTCGGAGGTGCCTACAGCACACACATGTGGTCGATCCCAGCGCTCGTGGCTCACCAAGTCTTCCATCTCTCCGGAGCCGGCAAATTAGTACCAGGCTTGTCTAGGAGCGTAGCAGCATTGCTCGATAAATCGGTCCACCACTAGTCATAGCAAAGGCCAGATATGCATTCAATCACCTCCAACGATGCTTAATGAAGTCGAATGCATGGCGCATACCTCAGGGATTGATCAGCGCCGAGATCTTTATCCTTTTATGCTTTATGTTACATATCTACGAATAGAAGAAGATTTCACGTTGTTTTTCAACTAATATGTACAAAATACGTTTTCATTATTTAAACTCACTACCCCCCATAGTTTTCGCTGGATCTTTGCCAAAGATTTTAATAGAAACGACCTTCACCAAACCCAGACAACAGCTGATTGACAATCAGTCCCGTGCTCTTAGGTAATGTCCCTCACAACTGCAAAGTCTGAGTATAACACGGAGCGACAGATTGAATGACATCCTAGCCTGTTTGCCTAATTCTCCGCTAAAAATATAGCGATGTTTATGTCGAAAAAAAGAATCGGCCCGGCGGTTTCTGCTTCGATGAAAGAACTTTTAATGGGACTACTGACGCGTAAAATATTTACCCCACTCGACATCTACGAACGACAGGAACCGCCAAGCGCTGATTTGAACACAGGTGATCTTTCGAGATCTGAGACTAATAAAGCTAGTGCTTGACAGTAGGAATTATTCTAGAAGATATTTAAGACTTTTCTAAATAGAGGAAAAATAACTACGTTGCACCAACACGTAAGTTGGAGCAAGGCAGTACTTCCAAAAGAAACGGTTAGACAGCAAAGACGGTCTCATAACACATTTCTTCAAAATATTTTTTTCCCACTTACACTGAATATTTTCGGGTAATCCAAGCAAACGGAACGAGGTCACTGGGTTTTTTTTTGTCCAGGTATAGTATTAATCGATAATACTGTTGACGAAGAGAACTACGCAGTAATGGGTGCCAGATTGTTTACATGACCGTTTCTATCATTTTATAACAAAGGAAAAACAGGATCCACCAAGCTCATCGACTTTCTAGGCCGTCTTCTTCTTTACAAGTCAACTATTTCACTTCATTAAATGGCCACATGCAAGGGATAATGGTCAAATACTTCGATAGGCTCCAACGGGCATAAGTCACTTCGTAAACCAAATTCCCTAATGCAAACATAACTGAATCCACTTATGAAACTCTAAGCTTTTTCTAATTATTCCAGCAACACTGGTCATTTAAATTGAAGGAAATTCTTTATTTTTTTATATTCTTGTTCAGCAAACACTGTTTACACTACGCTTTATTTTTTTATCTTTTTTATTTTATTTGATCCGTCTTCAAGTCTCCTTAGCGGATCCCAGCACTTCTCATATTCCATTCGTTTCCTCGCACCCATTGTCCACGAAGATCTTCCAACTTTTACGTGTTGCTTCGGCTGCTGCCTGAGGATTTTCATTTCATCTTGAATGTCGTCGAATACTGGTCGAATAATTCTTTCTGGAGACGAGATAGCAGGGCTGAAGCGTCTCCAATTGGATTGCAGAGTGTAGTTTTCTTTCAGAGAAGTCCGGTACCAATTTGCCTACCCCGGAAGGATGAGAGACTTGTTTGGCGCAGAGCGGAATCTAACTAGCACCATGCTCGTGATGACGGACATCACTACCACTGTGCTATCCTCCCCTTGAATGAAATTCTAATGTATTCATTACCTCTTTGAGCGACAGTCTGGCAAGAACCTGTCAAGTAAAACCTCTCCTCTAGCAATCAACTTAGTACTCAAATAAAAAATGTGCTAGTGTTCACACCACGTAGTTCTTTCAGAACACGGGCCATTGGAATACTTAAGTATCCAAATTTTTATTCTCTTCCTTATTACATTTCATTCATACAAACAACATGGTTATGAAACTGGTGTGTCGACAAGACAAGAATACTTATGGAAGTCAAGAGTATGACTGGTAGTGAGGTCTTTGGTGGAATAGAGAGGTCAATTTTATCTGAAGAATGTGACGATAAATGGACTACAATCCATTACAAGATCAAGGCTCAAAAGAGAAGAACTTTCGAAGACCGAATTCCCTCCACGGGGAAAAATTTGTGGAACATTCATTTGCGTCAGCCTGTTCCACTCCGCTCAAATAGCCCTGTGAAGGTCAAGTCGTCAATTAAAAATTAGAAACAGGTCAGTTCTCATGACAAGAATTTACAAGTAAAAACATATGATATGGTTATAGCAGTGCAGATGTACACATGTATGGTCGTTATCCAATAGAAGAATATACTCAAAACACTCCAGTAAAACAACGAGAGAAAACCAGCTGGAATAAAAAGACTTTTGTTGGTGTGAAAAAATCAAGACGTATATTAAAATGAACTGGGCTTAATAGAGAGGGCTACGTAAAGCCCGTTGGTTACCCAGTACAATCGTCTTTATCGTCATCATCACCAACATTATGACCATTCTTACCCTCAGCACTAACACAATTGATAAAAGGCTTGTGACTGTGACAAGAGCGTCGCGCACATCACGACGAGTGTACAAAAAAAATCGGTCACTGCAATGGAACAATACTCGCCAGTAATGCATTTCTACGACATCCACTTTTCAAATGACGTTCTTCGGACGTTCTCGTAATCTTCGACATACTGGAGCGGAACGATGGAATGCCGATGGATTGGTGTTCTCTAGCGATGAATAACTTGGAAGATGCTTCTTCTCCTAAATGTTGAAGAACTCTGTAAGGAATCAAAATTGAAACACAAGCGAAGATAATCTTCTGTTGGACAGTCAGCCTTATCAGTTTTATGGACACATCGGCGAAAAAAGGAACCGAAAGTGTTTTTTCAAAACGAGAAGCGCAACAATTCTTTTTTCCTAGCAGTAACTGGATTTGTATTGAATTTAAGTTTTCAGAACAATAGAAGAAAATGAAAAAGGCGCGTGTGGCGCAGTGGTCGGAGGCGCACTGCAACACACGCGTGGAATCGATCCCCGCACTCATGGCTCACCAAGCCTTCCATCCCTCCGAGGTCGGGTCGGTAAGTTGGTACCAGACTTGTCTGGGAGAAGAGTAGCACTGCCTCGATACATCGGTAGGCTACCGCGAGAAGCCATTGGAAAGTTCAGATATATATTCAATCAGTTCCAAACAACGCTTAATGAAGTCGAATGCATGGCGCATTCCTCAGGGATTGATCAACACCGAGAGCTTTTTTATCTAGAAGAAAGTGGTTAGAAAACGGACCAGCTAAGCCTCAACGAAGACCATCTCAAACGGCAACATAAATCTCCTTAAGTAACTCATTCTTACAAAGAATGTCATGGGTCTGAATACAGTTTTCATTCAGCTGGTATGTTGCTGCTTTCCAAAACTTTTTTCATTGAATTCTAGAGAATTCCATGCCAGAATGTACCAACATTGTTAAAATAGACAGTCATTGGTTACGGATCAAAGCGTTTTGCAATCAGGCTTCTTCCAGGATTCCAGCGCTTTATACTGTAGAGCTAGTCTAATCATGGTTTCCGCGTAGAAATCTCGAACTTTTTATATTTCTCTCGTATTTTAACACCAGGAAAAACCATGATTTCCAGTCTTTCAAGCTCTTTTCGAAGGTTAGACAATGTGTCGTTTACATGAGTCTCTCGAAGATAGCCAGGGTAATTTTCAAAAGGTCGCAATTCTTAGCTGACTCACATAATGACGATGTTTGTCATGTTTGTTCTTGGCGCTCTTCCATTGTAGTCCGAGACTTCTTAGCGTAAATCGTTGTTTAGCGTCGTCCGACTGTAAGCGTTCCTTCCTGGCGTGCGCTCGTTCTTCGGCACGTTGCGCCTCTATGCGCTCCTCTTCACGTGGATGGTATTGCTCATCCTCTGAAACACTTCTCACATAGGCTTCTCAAACCTTAGTGGAACGATTTGCGTAAAGTTTACATGAAAGCGAAGTTGAAGCACGTTCTTGAAAGAGTTCTTCGTAATGCAAAATACAACCACAATGGTGCTGAAATAATTGCAAAACTCCGAACCGCAGGTGTCTGCGGTGGAGAAAGAACGCGCTGTTACCTTTTCCGGTGGCTAATGCGTTCACCACCGCACCATGCGGATCCTTCGTTTCGCCTGCCTCTCAGCTAGCTTTCGATCGATCAGTGCTATCAGCAATCACCCGTCAAGGGGCTTGATCTGGGCAGTCCAAATCAGCATTGAACCCAGTTAAGCTGAGGCTGATCACAATGTTAACTTTTTAATTGCTACCTTTTACTATTTAGTTTTCTAAATTTCTAGATAAATCTTCTACAAATCACAATTTTGATTGAAGGACCCGCATGGTGTGGTGGCGAACACGTTAGCCCCCCAAAAGGGTAATAACGCGTTCGTTCCCCCTCGCAATACTGCGATCCAGAGTTTTGCAAATATCTCAGCACCAATGTGGTTGTATTTCGCATAGTACCCTGTCGTGAAAAGTTGTAGTAGCCAGCAAATAAAAAGTAAACATTGTGAGTTCTTCGTTATATGGGTTATATTTTGTTTTTTTTGAAAATAATGGGAATAAAGTAAAAATGGAGTTTCCGTTAGGTAACAACGTACTGCTTTTGAATAATCGTAGTGAGAATCGTTTCCGTAGTAGGTCGAGCATGTTACGAGAACTCGCACACGTCGGCGAAAGAGGATGGCGAACCGGTATTCTCCCAGACTGTCGCTCTCTCGAACTCTACTTATTCTCGCCGCCTCTAAACCATTCTTTGTACGTAACGCAACGTTGACGCTGAATAAGTTCTAAGCCGATACTAGTCAATTCACTTTCCGAAAAGGAAGAGAGCCAATAGACTGAAAAATACGGGATATCCGGAGTAAATGCTACTATTCATCAGAATTTATCAATGAAATGTGATAGCCATATCAACTATCAATTTCCTTCTGACTCGACATTTCGTACACTCGATTAGACATCATCACATTAGTGGGAATGGTACAAGAAGAGATTCGCTTGGAATTTAACGACAACTTCATTCATTAGCAATCATTTGAGTCATACCACATGATTGCCAGAGGATCCAGAAATAAAAACAAGTGGACAACTCAGTGCTACCAAGAACTAGGTTTGCAACGATCTTTAGAAACGCTTTGACGTCTAACCGAATTCATCGCTATTATAAAAAAGGGCTTCCAAAAATAAAATAATTCGAATACCTACTATTGGGCGCGTGTGGCGCAGTGGTCGGAGGTGCCCTGCAAAACATGCGTGGAATCAATCTCTGCGTGCATGGCCCACCAAGCCTTCCGTCTCTCCGGGGTCGGTAAATTGGTACCAGACTTGTCTGGAAGGATAGCAGCACTGGCTCGATACATCGGTAGGTCACGGCGAGTCATTGCAAAAGGCCAGTGATGCATTCCAACCACCTCCAACGATACTTAATGAAGTCGAATGCACAGCGCGTCCCTCAGGGATTAATCAACGCCGAGAGTTGTCTAGCTTTTATAATTATACTTCAATCAAAGTAGCAAGGTAAAAAAAACTTACCCTATGACTTGATCAATTTTAGAGGGTAAGCAACCAAAAGAACAATTGACATATAGATTTCGAAGAAAGTGTTTCAAGTCGTCGATATGCTTCTTTGAAAAAAGCTCACCTTCAACTGGCATATCGGTTGAAGCGGATTTCTTAAGCAGACACGTTTCAAATAGGTCCACTGCAATTTATTCACGATTAACAAGTATTCTTTTTCTCTTAGGGAGCGTGTGGCCCAGTGGTTGGAGGGGCCACTGTGACACACACGTGGAATCGATCCCCGTGCACATAGCCCACCAAGCCTTCCATCCCTCCGAGGTCAGCAAATTTGTACCAGACCTGTCTGGGATGATACCAGCATTATTGGCTCGACACATCGATAGGCCACCGGGAGTCATTGTAAAGCTCAGATATACATTCAATCACCTCCAGCGATACTTAATGAAGTCGAATGCATGGCTCATCCATCAGGTATTGATCAACGCCGACAGCTTTATCCTTATCCTTACCTACCATTAAAAAATCCCCCAAGTAAAGTTGAGATATTCGAGCGCCTTTTTTTGCACAAATTTGCTTCAACCTTCTGGAAATTTTCGTTGTAAAAACTTCTAGATTTCTATTGACTCACAAATCGCTTCTTCGAAATTAACACTATAGTCTTCACGTGGGCCGTAAAATAAAGCGATAAGAGAAATTTGACATTAAACTAACCTGGAAGAAACAGTGATTTTTGCATGCTATAGAATTTTAAACAAGACGTAATTTTTTATCTGCTGCCTATTGTTTTCCTCATGGAACGGAATTATGTGAAATACAACGGCAATGATGCCGAGATATTTGCAAAACTTGGACCCCAGGGTAGATTCGAATCCGCGACTTCCATTTTCGGGGCAACCATGTCCAATGCCGATCTGTCCTCTCCAGATCATTCGAGTTCATAGGCGATTGCTGATGGCATCGTTAGGGTAAAAAACTGGTCGAGAGAAAGGCAATCAAGGGGCTCATTGGTGCAACTGGTAACACGGAGCCCCCGGAAACGGTAACCGTGGGTTCAAATCTGGACTGGGGTCCAGGTTTTGCAAATATCTCAGCACAATTGTGAAACACAACAGTTTTAAAAATAAGAACTTCTTCTATTTCTTTAAAGTAGTCTATTTGAATTTCTAAATATACTCCAGCTGTTTCTGCAGAAATCGAACTCAAACCGAGTATGCAGAAATCCGTGACCCATTCTCATTCATGTCGCTCCTTTACTTGCGACATTTAATTAAAAGACCACCAAAATTCCTTTTATAAATCACCCCGTTTTTAAGAAAAAGTGAGGGTTTTAGTAATCCATAAACCATGTAATTTCTTCATAGGGGGTCCCATGCAGACAATCATCATCGACATAACACTGATTTGATGCGCTTACGAATAGGAGGAGGTAGTAGAAGACAAGGCACTAACAGAGATATGAACAGTATAGGCATTTGCGGTTAGAGGAACGCTTTCCAAGAAAGGCAACTAATTTTGGAAAGGATTCAAAAGTACTACGATGGCGAGCAATCTCAGTGTACGACCGCTGGACTTTCATGGGTGGACACGAACGGCGTCTCGTAAACCTATGAAGAAATCTGATACTTTTAAACAAAAACAGCGCTCCGGCGATACCAGATAACTTAGCGCTTCAAAATCTCAACTAAATTCGCTAGAACGATTAAGCATTGCGATCCAAACTCAACAACAAGCAACCGACTAATTATTCTAATCAGCATTTGACTATTCAATCCATAAGACAATCACCGATTCGCACCTACAATACGATGCATACTAAAATAGAAGATATCTCCATTTTGTTACCTTTTTATTTACTGCCTTTTACAATTTTTTCATGGCATGGTATTATGCGTGATACAAACAAAATGATGCCGAGATATCTCCGGACCGATGGTGTCTGCGATGGGGAACCCTTCCGGGGGCTAACGCGTTCACAACCACACCATGCGGGTCCTTCGGTTGAGGGTAATAGCACGTTCGTTCCCCACCGCATACACCTTCGGTCCAGAGTTTTGAAAATACTTCAGCATCATCGAGGTCATCTCCATTTTATGAAGAACATCCTCTGAAGTATTTTTTCTGCTTACTTCGAATAATTCATGTCAAAGTGTTTTGAAGTCCACATGACGAATGGGAAAAGGAATTCTAAATGACATTTTGACACATTTCAAATCGATTATAGTCGGAAATGAAATAAAACACCTATGAATGATTCATCCAGAGATTAATGTGACGACGCGCTCTCATACGGTGAGTGTGTCTCTTCACTTGTCTGATTCAAAAAACATTTCGAATCCAAATGTAAATAAATCTGAGTGGGCCGATGGAAGAGAACTGGACCAGATGAGATTCGAAGAATGCATAGGATTCATATATACAGTTTTTCCCACTAAAAACAGTATTCTCTGCCTTTGCACGAATAGCATAGATTTTTTTGGTTTTGTATTAATCAATCTGAGAAAAAAAGTGCAAAAATATTGGCACATTGTGTTAAAAAATCACGGACGTGTAGAACAATGGTTACAGATGTCCTGCAATATGCACTGGTTGCTGGTTCAATTCTGCCCGCGTGCTAACCTAAGTCTTCCACTCCCCAGGGTTTGCAAATTGGTAGTAGTAATCTGTGAGAGGATAAAAACAGTGACTTTATATATCTTTGGGCCCCCGGAAGTCTTGTATAGGCCAGATATGCATTCAATCACCTCCAAACGACGATTAATGAAGTCGAATGCATGTCACGCTCGTCGGGGACTAATCAAAGGCGAGCGCTTTATCCACTTATCCCTTTGAACATTGTAAAAAATCATGAGATGATCTAGGTGCAATCCATGTGACAACTAGTGTCCAACAAAGAGTGGCAACGGAGTTTTCATCAACAAACGGAAATAGTAGGGATATACAAATACATTTTATACAAAATAATTTTTTCTTTTTTTTTAAGTAAAGAATAAAGTGTTTGACGTCGGTCTACCGCTCATGGATGCGTCATACTTTCGATTATCGACCTCAAGGGAAAAACTTACACTTTGCTTCTTCAAACAGATATAGCAAAATGGACATACGTTCCCGAACAGACGCCGCGCAGTGCCACGATTCAGTGGTTAGAGGTGCACTGCAACTCACGCATTATCTTTGGTTTGATCCGACTTGGTGGAAAACCAAGAGTTCCAGCCGGCACACTAATACCACACCAGCCTAAAAGGATAAAAAAACGCCGACCTGATTCATCAGCAGACGACGGAAAGTTGTGATAGTACTAATAGATTCGAATTCGATTCGAACACATGGTGCACCATCAAGGGATCTAAGCAGAGCCTTTTATCCTTCATCGTTTAACTATAAAACTGATGGAAAACCTAAATTTTCTACTGTTAAATGATGTCTGTTGACGGGTGATTGCTTATGACAGTGATCGATAGAACTAGCTGAGAGACAGGCGAAACGAAGGACCCGCATGGTGTGCTGGTGAACGCGTTAGCCGCCGGAAAGATTAATAACGCGTTCGTTCCCCACCGCAAACACTTGCGGTCCGGAGTTTTGTAAATATCTAAGCATCATAGAAGTTATATTTCGCAACATACTCTGCCATTAAAAAGAAAGGCAGTAAATAAAAAAGGTTAAGATGATGACTGTGGTTTTAAAAATTTCGCACGACGCCCTATCGAACGACCTTCGTGTTTCCATTACGGTCACAAATTGTGTAAAGCTAGTAAACGCCAGAAAACTGGAAAAAATATGGTCGTTTTAAATAGGAGTGAAATACAAAATAATGTTCTAAGAAAACCTTTGATTAAATGAAAACGTATTGTTAAATTAGTACTTGGATACTTACTTGAACGACCCGTCCTCACTAGTTGTGCGGTCCCCAGCACTACCTCCATTTTTCGGAGTTTTGCTGGTTTAGCTATTGTCTTCCCTGGAGTCCTTGGATCAGCCTAGCTAGAGCCTGCTCCTAGGTCGCCACCATCGCAGGCATTCGCCATCGTTGTGGATAAGAAGGAGATTTACCACCATGCGACCAGTCTGATACCAGGACGGTTCGATCCTGGTATTGGTTTACTCTTAGCTAGGCTTCCTGATGGAAACACCGGACTCCTCCTCAGCTTGGGAGACACTGCCGGGGGAATGAATCTGCCCGTTGTACATCGCAGCCCGACACCCAGGAACACCTCCCAGCCACGATGAGGGCGGTAAACCATTGGGAGGTTGAATTAATAATGAACGTAAGTCCATAGTATTTATATTAACAACCAGAAATGCTTCAATAACAATTCGAAAAATGAGCAAAACTGGGTTTCATTTGTTGTGATCTGACACAATGCCAGTTCTAGTCAACAATGAACGGAAGGAAGGTTTTGTTAGTGTAAAGACGTAGTCGAAAAATAATTAACTTCGTGTACCCTAATAGTGAACCGCATTGAAATTAGTAAAATCGTAGAATCACGTCAAGACACTAGAGAATAACGGAAATTTTTTGGAAGAAAATCAGCAAAGAACCTTAGGGGTGAACCTTCTCCTTAATCTGAGCCCTCAAAAAATCTTAGAGGATCGATCTCGTCTATGTGAAGCAGTTTGACAGTGCGATTCAACGCGGAGTCGAATACTAGAAACGAACAACTACTCAAGCAAGTAATGAACTTCTTCTCCAAGTCAAGATATGTCAGGATAAGAATCATAATTCTTGAGCAGGCCAAGCTTAAGAAGGTTGGTTTGGTATCAATTAGGTCCGGGCTCACTAATTCTGTAACAGTATTACATTATAAATGTACTTGTTTTTCATAAGGCTTACGTTGTGAATCGCTACTATGAGATTTATTGTTGTCAACCCGCAACTATCATAAACTATAATAAATATGTAAAAACTAGATAGACAGAGAAGTAGCACTTTTTCGTTCATTTTTTTCTCTCCTATTTCAAAAAAACTAACCCATGCCTCTTTCTAACAGAGAAATGCATTGTAGAGGTGAAGAAAATACTACTCAAGGCTTAACTTGAGGTTTTGCTAAAGTAACTAAGAAAGGATAACAAAAGTGTACAGAAAACAATACCTACCGATGTATCAAACCAGTGTTGCTGTCCTCTCAGACAAGCTTGGTATAAATGTGGCGAATCCGGAGGGATGGAAGGCTTGGTGAGCCACTGGCGCGGGGATCGATTCCATGTGTATATTGCAGAGTACCTCAGACCACTGCGCTACACTCGCCCACATAATGTATGAGAACAATGGAAATCACTAAACACCATCCAAAGGTGTGGCATAGTAAGTTACCGTTTCTGTCCGACGAACTGAAACGTACATCTCAGGCCGAATCCTCAACAAGATCTCGTAATGTGAAAAGAAAGCCCTCGACATCTCTAGAAACAGAACCTTGGGCGGACCTATAGTTCACCATCGTCACAAAAGAAAAATAGTCGTAAAATGGTGATTTTCCCAGCGATCGCCCACGTGAGCCGGTAATTATCTGGGGAAAGGTTTCTCAAGGGCCAGCTCAAAGTTTTCAAGTAGTAGGTACAAACGAAAAGAATTTTCTAATTATGTAGTAGTTGGCTTTTACTATTGATAACGCCCACGTGTGAAGTAATGGTTAGAGGTGCCCTGCCATAGACACTAGATCGATCGAAAGTCTGATCTTGTGCAGTGCGCTCACCTAAGATACCAAACTTATCTGGGAGGTTAACAATACTGATTGGATATATGGGTAAGCTCACCACAGGTCATTGTATAGGGTCACGAATGCATTAAGGCACTTCTACGATGCTTGATGAAGTTGACTGCATGGCTCACCACCTATGGACTGATCAACGTCAGATGCTTTACTATTCATTTATTTTGTTGTTGACCATGGTATTTTTTTGTCTGCCTTATTTAAACATCCCAAAAGGCACATATTACGATATGAAGCTTCGGCTAGTTGTTGTCGTACGCTAAATATCGCATGTAGAGTGCCAGAAAAGAGGATGCACGCTAAAATTTACATTGTTCTCGAGAAGTTTGTCAGGAAATTCTAGGAATCACCGGCGACCTGGAAGAATGTCGAAGGTGGTAAGATTTACGCGGATCCAAAACGGCTTATAACAAAGTATGGTGATCAGTTGGGAACGCTTTAGCACGACTATTTTGGCCCTCTACCACATGCACGGGCTGGAAAGAGGATAGATCGCTCCACCCCTGAAGCCTAGCCAACATATGAAGATGGGCTATTTGACCATGTTATTATTTATACAGCACATACAGGACTTTTTTTCCGAAGTTTGAAGAACAGATGAAATTCCCCCAAGGGAACAATATAAGTGTTGGAGGGATACAATGTTATTTTAACCAATTACCATCGCTTGAATAGTCAAGTTTAACTTCTTGTCGATATCTATGGCGATTCAGTCCTTAAATTTCTCATTTTCAATAGTACTACAATCTAATCAAACTTATAACTCAAATATTACAATTAATATGTAATATTAAAATATATCTTCAAATAGTATCACATTATAGTCCCATGCCGAGATTAACAGAAAGTCGATCCTGGGAACTTCTACGATCCAGAAAGTGACAGGGACTGTTCTTTGATACAGCATCGCTAATTCGCAGTTTTCGTCTAAAAACATCCTGAGGAATAGTTTTACTTAACTTTCCTAAAATAACTTATCACCACTTACTAAGCTACAGCTGTGAATATACAAGGGATCACACTTGTAATCGTTAATTTCTCGTCCAGCTCTTTCTAGCTCAGAAAAAACCGGGAGAAGGAACGGTTGGAGTGGTGCTCAAGAAAAATGAAACACACATCGCCTTCATAAAACAGAGCAACTCAACGTAGTGTAGTTCTTAGGGTACTAAACGAAGAACGAATCTGGTGGACTTTGTGCGATCCCCCTTTATGGCCAGCTAAATCCCTAGGTAAGCAGCAATCCACCGTTTATTATTACGTGTATAAAAAATCGAATAACGCCTAAATACCCGCAGTTTCAGCTGGTCTTATGATAAGTAGCCCAACGAGACACTTTGTAAAGTGCTCGTCACCGCGCGCTGAAGAAAGTGAGGAGGAAAGTATCGCGTAGATTAGAAAAAAAGGGAAATAAAATAGGAAAGGTAACATCTAAAACTTTTAACTAGAGGGTTAAAATAAGAAGAAGACAAGAAGATTATTCCGGAAGATTGTTGGGAAAGTCCGAATACGATAGTATCATCAGTCGCTGCTATGCCAGAATTTTTTTCATTGGGCGTGATAAGAGAAGTACATGTGAATTAGAAAAATCACACAGCCATGGAGGTGAGATGAAAAACAAAGTACGGAGTCACATAGAGGAGAAATTTTATGGCTACCGGAAGGGTTTTTATCGCTGGCGAATATGTCATTTGTAGTGTTTACTCTTCTACGGGTGGACTGTACAGTCATAGCACCAGGTAACCAAGCGTCTGTCACCGACCGCCCCCAAACATTTGTATTCGTCGATGGTATTGAACGGATAGGTTCGTTCGGTCGGTTGTCACTTATTGAACAGATTTTCGGAGTTGTCAATGCTGCTAAGTTTTCCATCGTACATACATGAGATTTCAGCGTCATTTCTGCAATGACAACGGGAATTCACTGAATTAACGGAACCTTGACGAAGCAAATAAACCAGGAGATACGACTGATTTTTAGCGCTTTGCAGTGCTAGGTGTTGGTCTCCACTAATTCTCCGTGCTGTGCGAGGATCTGTAGCTGGAGGCAAGCGTGTCAAAATATTTTTGTTTCACACTAATGGAGTAATGGGAAGGTGGTGAGCAATGTGAGCCATTAAGAGGAATAAGATATCACATTTTTTCATGTAGCACTTTACAAAGGCCATCGCTCACCTGGTAAACGCGAAAAAGGCCAGGCATTAAGCGTTTTTCCAACTAGTGTCTTTGAGAGGTCATTTTCGACATATTTGCTCAAAAAGAAATTAGTTATTCCTGATGTCTTTTGAAATACTGAGACAGTGTATCTCTTATGGAACAGCAAATCTTACAGTTTCCTACTGAAATAATGAGAGTAGTTCCCTTTCGAATTTCAGTGGTTCTCTAGCCGCCCTTGACCCAAATGTTCTCGAAAACCACACCTTTGTCATATCCACAACGAGTTAAGCACGCTAAGACTCTGCTCATAAACGATTCATCCGTAAGTATAACTCTGTCCACTTGAAAAAGTTTTTCGTGGCTCTTTGAAAAATTAGGCTTCTTAATTCCAAGCGCGGAAGATATCGCACCGTTTAAAAAAGACGCAATTCTCTAAGTATGCTAATTAACTTAATGTTTAAAGTATCATTAAATTGGCAAGAAAAAAATAACCAACTGGAATTTGATGGGCCATCTATTATTGTTTTGTTCTAGACGACCCGCCTTCACATCTGCGTGGATCCCAGCCTTTGTTGCACTGGATTCGTTTGCGCGCATTCGTCATCCATGAAGGTTTTCGAACTTTGGGCGCGTGTGCCTGGGCGTTGATTGATTGTCGTCTGTTTTGTGAATTTAGCTGAAATAGAGCGTTCCCACTTTGATTTCAGGAAGTGAATTGTTCCCAGACAAATCCTTTACCAATTTTTGTAGCACTCCGATACGAATTTGAACAATATATTTTTAAGCCATTAATCACACAAATTCTGCACCAACAGAAAGAAAAGAGCTAGCGAGGATAAGAGTGCACATGGTTATAAAAAATGACTGTTGTAGTAAATGTGAAATACAATCGCGGCGCTTAAATATGTGAAAAACTCGGAGCCTCAGCTTAGCTTCGAACCCGCGATTATCCTTACCGGGGGGCTCACGTGTTATCCACTACACCAACCGTTAACATTCTTCTTCCTTTCCTTCAGCTGGCTTTCTTCACTCTGATGGAGTAAGCTTTCCTCTTGCTATGGAAATGTTTACGACCAATTACCCACCAATTGCTTTCACTTTTGTACTGAGGATTTTCAATACCAGTTCAGCATTGCCTCCATTAGAATGTTTTACGTGTATTGCTCATTGCGTTCTTCCATACCCTTCAGTCATGAAGCCATAATTAACCAGATTATTTGGCCCGTGCACACGTGGAGTAGAAAGGCTGGAACGACGTACACAACTAGCTATATTCATGCATATATGCGTTGATGGGCCAAATCAATCTAAGCAATAGTTTCCAATTAAGTAGCTCAGTAGAACAAGGAAGGTGGTCTCTACTCGTCTTCAACAAATAGGTTCTACCTTTTCTACTGGAGAGTCCATGAAGCTAATCGTGATTATATCTATTCTTGAAGGTAAGCATGGGCAACTAACCGTACGTGCAGTCTTGCCAAAACAGTAAAAAATAAAGAGGTCTTATGGCAAAACAGGACGATTTTCTTCGTTTCTGTCTCAAAACAGAGCTCATGTGGTTTCTCTGTAGTACTGAAATAACGAACGGAAACTTTATTCGCCCTCGTTCTAGCCATGCCATAATTAAAGCAACAACTTCAGCTGGCAAAGGCGTTCGTGACAATTAACTATGTGGACGCTTCTTCGCTGCAAATGTTCCACGTTTTCCATTAACTCGAACCACCTAAACATTAAAAGGGAGGTTTAGTTGTTTAATACACTTGAAACTACTGGTCTGTTGCTCTCTTGCCAAAGAATTTCTTGACGGAATCCCGAGAGACCTGCGATAGAGCAAGCCCTCGCTGGCTGTCGTAGCACAGAGGGTATCGATAAACCGACCAACGAACATCCTTTAGAGATAATAGTGTCTATGCGAACAACCATATTTTCACCGTATGTTGTTGATGCTGCTATCGTACTCACTTCGTATAAAACTCGTGTGCTTGCTCTACATCCATGCTTATCCAAAACCAAAGGCAGAGTAGGATTGCCTGCCAGGTCAACCTTGTGACCTTCCCCTCCCGTTTCAAGCATAAGTAGCGGGTAGCGTTATTTCATTCCTTTAAATTCTCTTGTCTTCGTCTCCATCTCATTCTTCCTTACTTCATGAGGCAGGCTTTGATTTCTGACCTCACTATCCGAATAAGCAATATTTATGTGATAATGCATCATATATCGCAAATTTATTGTAGAAGTATATTTTAAGGTTAAGGTTAAGGTGTTAACGCAGTTTTCTATCCATATTGCATCTGTCTATCAAATACGTTATTGTACTTGTATATTTGTTCTTCACTAAGTAGTTATTGTGCTGCTATTGTGTAAAAAAGGTTTAACTACCTAAGTTTAATATCTGGCATCGTTGAGGGCCGACAAACATGGTAGCATCGCATGACAGTCGTCAAGTAACTTTTTGCTGTCGAGGGAGCTTTTTAGCTTTGCAATTTAAGTTCTTCATAACAGGAGTAATTTCTTACATGTTCTCATTACAGTGGGGAATACCAGTATTTCTAAAAAAATTAGCAGCAATACAGCTGCGTAAATTTCTGGCGGAACTGAAGCCGGATTTTTTTGGCACGCAAGGTATAGAGTTCCTTCTAGAATAGATAATCATTTGCAGATGGAGATGAAGTGCAAAGGCCCAAGCTTCACTAATACTTCTCAACAAGGTGGCGATGGCGTTAGCAGACCGAGGTTTGAAGAACATTTCCTTGTCACTGAATGAGTCGTTTTCCTTAACCTTGTCATTCATTTCAGTTTTTGAAAACCTCTTCTCAGTAATGGTGGTAACGTGGCAATGACTTCTACTCAATCAACATCGGAAAAACCCCCTGTCTCTATCTAACTGGTCTCCCTAAATCCATAGGTTCTGATGTATGTAATAAGATAGTGGTTGTAAAAAAATAATAATAGGCAGCAAATAAAAGTTAGACGAAGTAAGTAGTGATCACGATGATGGTGAGACATTTGCAAAATTGCAAAACTCCGGACCCTAGTTATCTGCGGTGGGGTTCGAATACGTTATCACCCTTTCTGTGGGGGTTCACCACCATACCATCTGCGTCCCTCGTTCCATATGCCTTTAAGCTGTGTTTTATAGGTGGTGGTATCAACAATCACCCGTAAACGGAATTGATCTGGAGAGCAGAAGTCGGGGAAAAATTGAGTCTTTGCCATCCAAGTGAGAGCGTTCTAGCCCAGCTACCTCGAAACTCTAGCGAGAATCGACTTGACCACCTTTTAACGACATTTGTGAGGAAGACAGAAACATTCTCAGGCATCGATCGAAACAACACGCGAATGTTCGAAGACATTCGTGGGCGATGAATGTGAGGGAAAACAAATCCGATGCAAGAAGTGCTGGGATCCGAACAGTAGATGTGAAAGGCGAATCGGGTAGAATAAATTAAAAAAATAAGTAAATAAAAAGATACTTTGGCCTACCACTAGGATTCCATCCAGCAGATTGCGACGGTATCCCAGAATGCTCCTTTGCTTACATCTCCTATTTCGCACTTTCGGGGACAATTCTAAGGTTTTTTATTCCCCGATGTTTTCTAATATACTTTCAATAAAATAAAGTTGAAAACTTCTGTTTTGAAAAGATAATGTATATATTTATTTCAACGGTGCTAAATCATTCCCAAGAAGGCGTTCACCTATATTTGTTGCATTTCAGTCACTCTTGCTCACTCTTAGGTTCAGACTTACTACTTCACGAAGATCATTACTTTTTTCACTTCAAAGACCCCACCAACAAGGAAATCCTTCACCGAGGTCAGCACCATAGATCACATTTGGGAAGTAGACACGTGAAAACCTTTTTCAGTAAATTTTCCAACAAATCAGTTCCTTTGGAAAAGATTGAGCTGCAATCCAAAGATTATTCAACGATTATGTTTTACGAAGAGCGCTTGTGGCGCAGTGATTAGAAGCGCCCCCTGCGACACATACGTGACCATGCGATCCCGGCGACCATGGCCCACCAAGCCTTCCATCACTCCGGGTCGGCAAATTGGTAACAGACTTGTCTGGGAGAATAGCAGCACTGGCTCGATACATCGCTAGGGAAGTCGAATGCATGGCGTATCCCTCAGGGATTGATCAATGCCGAGAGCTTTACTCTTTTTTTTATGTTTTACGCAGTTTCGATGGAGGAAATGTGAGTGCATAAACCATCACTCAGATCGTGTCTGTAAATAAAATTTGGGAAACTAACTGCTAGTCTAGAAAGTCATTATTGGAATGCAACTGTGAATGGCCGAGCTCATGGCGTTGACTAACCTCAGATAGTTCTGCCATACACCTATGGTCTATGGTTCGACACCACGCTCTGGCTAATCAATCTCTTCACAACACCCAGAAGGACAAATTCACAGATTAGCAAATCAGTCTGGGAGGATAACGATTTGATAAGTCCGTATACCATGGCAAGTCCTTGTATAGGTTCGATATGCATCCATCTTTAAATCTTCTTGTGTTAAATCTTAAGTGTTAAATCTTAAATAACATCTTTCAATTGTTTTATGAATTCGAATGCAACGTTCATCCATAAGAGATTGATCAACGCCAGACAGTTTATTCCTTAATCTTTCAATTATTGTGCGCTTAAATGATGAAATAAGCTTTCGGCCTTGAGAGATGCGCCACTGGTTCGACTTCACCACGCGTACCAGAGGTTATGTTGAATATCTGCCGTATACAATGGCTGATAACGGCCTAACAGCTGAGATCGAATCCATTACTTTGGCAGATTCTTTTCTAGATTTATAATAGGGCTTTTAGAAACCACCAAAAAAGCGGCCAACTCTTGCGGAACGCAAAAAGAGAACAACGTAGCTCATACCTTTGTTCAGGACAGAGACGAATGCTGCAACTGTTCTACGTCAAACCGGCATTGAGGTGTTGAACTGCTTACGAGGTTGTAGAACCTGAACCCACGCCTCAACATCTTAGCACGACATCCAGGAATACTCCTTGTCAAGACAACTGGACAGATTATCCAAGAGGTTTGTGCTCTTTATTCCTGTTCATTTAAACTTATACTGGCGGTAAAGGTAAATTTCATGATTAATGTGGATCACCAGGATTTCACTCTGTATGACAACGTATTATCCTTACGTATTACGCGTATTTTCATCGTTTCCGGATTATCCGTTTTAGCGGCGTTTCCATCATAAAGTCCAGCTAAGAGTGAACCAATACCAGGATCCACCACCGTCCTTATATCAAAGTACTCACATGGTAGAAAATCTACCTCTGATCCACAAGAGCGGCGACCACCTGTGGTGGCGGCGATCGCTTGTGGTGGTGACGACCTAGGGCAGACGTTGGCTAGGCTCACCCCATAACTCCAGGGACCCACAATGGCTAAACCAGCAAAACTCCGAAGAAATGGAATTTATGCTGTAGCCCGCACAATCAGTGAGGACGGGGCCATCCAAGCATCGAAGAGTATTATGCGTATTATGGCATATTATACTTTACAGGCTCGAGTGGGTTAGGATGCCTATCTTTCCCAAGTCAATTGACGTATCAAGCGCTTTCATTCGGATATCCCAAAAGATAACCGTACGACTCAAATCGGAGCTATCAACGTCTTCCGGACACAGACCCAATATCGATTTCAATTTAGACGTCGCACTAAATGTATGTTCTGAAATTGCAGAGGCTTTCATGTATTACACATCCAGTGGTCTGCGAGTGAGCGTTGCCATAGTTTTGTGTCCATACGGTTTACAAAGGTGTTTTATCGTTACTCGCTAGAGTTACTTAAGTTAATACTAGGGTAGTTTTGTGCTGTTTTAAGCTGGAGATGTCAAAAATGTGTTGAGAGATTCAGTATAATAGGTGTAAATAGCCGACCCACCTACCACTCATAGCGGCTATTTTTTTTTGCTTATATTTCTACACATTTTCTGCGTAGCCAACCTTTTGAACATCGATTTTCTTGTGCGGGATGGGGGAGGGGGTTAGAATCACCTGATTGGTTATTTGAAAACTGAAGTTTAGTAGTGTTTCACTTACCACTTTGCGTTTTAAAACTAGTCTCAATACGGAAAATAAGGTGGGAACCGATTGTTTCCATCCCTAGAGTTGTTAAGGAAAACTGTTCAGGTGCATCTACACAACCTCCACTCTTCTTACTACCTTCATCCACTTCCAGTTGTGCTGTTTTAATGGGATTTTTTAACCGTTACATCAAGGTCTTCTTCTGGTGACGTCATTGAAGTCGTTTCTGTTTTTCTGGTAGTGGTCTTTTAAGAAGAAAGCAACTACAGTGGAATTTTTGGATTAAGTGGGACTCATTTAATCTCTTCGTCGCTACGTGAAAGTGCTTTAGCGTCAGCCAGTAGTAACCCCTCTAGGATTCTTTTCTGTAAAAGACTGGCTTAAATTTTTGCACATAAGTAGAGCATTATTACCCTTTCCGGGGGGCTAACTAGATGAGAGAAAGGAGAAACGAGGGACCCACATGACGTGGTGGTGAGCACGTTAGCCCGAGAGCGTAATAAGGGGGTTCGACCCTTACCGCAGACACCTGGGGTTTGGAGTTTTTGCAAATAACTCATTGTCATTGTGGATGTATTTCACTTAATACCCTGCCGTGAAGAATTGTAGTAAGCAGAAAAATAGAAAGTTAGAGTTGCAAAGCGTTATTATTTCTAAATTATTTTAGGACGTGGACATCATTTTTTAAAAGAGAAGGTGGTACTAATGTTTTTCATCCATTACTGATCAGAAATTTGCGCTATATTCATGTATTGAGCTCCAATGTGTAGTTTGCAAGGATTCATAACCTGTAACTTCCCATTTCCTTCTTACAATTTATCCTTCGTTCAGTAAAAGGCTGAGCCATCTTACGTCATTAGATTTTGTCTTGATGCAGAGCGTGATTTCCATTCATTTCTACCTACGCGTCTTTTCAGATCAGTGTTCTATCTTATTCATTTCAATGATGACGTCCACTAGTCGTGGCGATGTCGCCTTGGATAGTGGAGACCTAATGTTCGCATCGATTGGGTCGTTCATTGAAGGATTGGAGCAGCAAATACGAGCAACACGTGCTTCACAAATCGAATTGAATGAGAGAATCAAAGAGATGGCAGATGTGAGTGATACGATTTTTTAACTACCATATATGTTTCATACTATCCTAGATTTTTTCTCGAACTCTTTGGGCACCTCCCAGCGGTTTAGCGCGTCGTCGTGGCTGGGAAGTGTTCCTGGGTGTTGGGCTGCGATGTACAGCGGGTACCAGAAGTCACAACCGTCCTGGTAGCAAACTAGTCCCGTGGTGGCTAATCTCCCTTTGGACGATCTGAGGAAGACTTCGTTTAGGCTGACCACGGGACTACAAGGAGCCACCATGGCTAAAAAAGTAGATCTCCGGAAAATGGAAATTATGCTGAGGCCGCACAACCAGTGAAAACGGGCCATCCAAGTATCCAAGTACTCTTTGAGTAAAAGGATCTTTTACAATCTCATAATATCAAGTTCTGTGTCATGGTTGAACATAAGACTTTGTGCTTTAGCCGTGTGCTTATTACAACTATGCGCAAAATAAAATTGGTAAACTTTCTTTCTGTATGAATATAACATTGCAAACTCAGCACTGCTTTATGTAAACGAAGCCTGAGGTTGGCAAATTTTCGTTTGAAACATTTGGTATGAAAGGAAAGGAAGCCACTTGATACATCGTAGCGTTCAAAAACCAATGACTGATTGCAGTTCTTGCACGAAATGAATGATCATGAAGAGCCCTATGATATCCAAGTGTACGTTGGGAAGTTGCAAGATTCAAGGCGTCGAGTAAACAACGTGAATCAAGTAAGCGTTATGGAGTATTGTTCCGCTTCAAATTATGCGATGTGCAAGTCTTCAGGATGTTTATTTTCTTCTTCATTTGCTAATGAATTTAATTTTGTATGTAATCTTATAAATTTCCTATAGTTTCGCTTGTGCACGTGTAGCGCATTGGTCGGATGCGCCCTGCAATACAAATTGGATCGATCTCCGCGCCTCTGGCCTACCAAGCCCTCAATCCTTTCGGGGTCGGCAAATTCGTACCAGACTAGTCCGGGAGGATAGCAGCATAGGCTCGACACATCGGTGGGCTATCGTGAATCAATGTAAAGGCCAGATATGCATTCAATCACCTCCAACGATACTTATTGAAGACGAATGCATGGTACATCCCTTATGATCAACGCCGAGAGCTTTATCCTTTGTTTCTGCGCTTTGTAGAGTTCCGCTATTATAACTCTTATACTTGGTAAGATAGTCAGGGCATTTCAAAATATGCACATTAGAAGAAATATTACTGGTCAAACTTCTGCATATAACTTGTAGGTGTAAATTTCGGGATGTCTGCTTAGGAGA
This sequence comes from Angiostrongylus vasorum, assembly GCA_018806985.1. Taxonomy (NCBI): domain Eukaryota; kingdom Metazoa; phylum Nematoda; class Chromadorea; order Rhabditida; family Metastrongylidae; genus Angiostrongylus; species Angiostrongylus vasorum. The sequence goes on from JADANN010000215.1 coordinate 73,540, forward strand.
TCCTGCTACGAGGGTGGGAATCTCGCAGCCACTATAGGGCGATGAACCATTGTAGTTTCTACACATTTAGCGATTTAACATTTTATTCATTATGATAGTATGCTAATCTAAGGTTTTTTTTAGGTTATAGGAAGCGTGCATGATCGTTTGAGTCGCCTCCAACGATTTATAGCGCGAGAAATCTTTAAGAAAAAGAAAATGATCAAAGGAACAGAAGTACCTCCCTTACCAGAACACTGAGAGTGGCTCCATTTCTCTTCAGTCACGCTTAGTATAACTCTAACATTGCGTTAATCTGTATTTAGAAAATAGCCTATAACCACTATTTATTATTGAAAATTCAACTTTGTAGTAATCTATTTGTTACTACTACTTATATCTAGTCGGATCGTGAAATTTTGATGTTTTTTTTGTTTTTCTTATGAACTCGATGGTCTTTCATTATTTCGGAAATTTCATTAACACATTTTTTTCTATCGATTTTCGATAATCGGAAAACCATCCAGGGACGACTTTTGTATGATGGAGTGTGTTTATGGAGCTAAATATTCTGGTCCCAATGTGAGTCAGGACACACTTCCTCTAGCTAGGGTGATGTGATTGTTGATTGTTTTTACTTCGTGTGCAATTTCTTAGTTTCGGATTTTTGAGGACTTCAAAGGCATAAGGGAAGATTTTTACGAGCACAATCTATATCATTTCAGTCTCTTGTTCTTCACATCTTTTGTGCCTTTTTCCAATGTCTTCTTGTCATTCATCTTGTCATTTGTGATACTGTAGAATATAAAATATGTAGATTTTTATTTATATATGGACTACAAGATAAATTTTGAATGGCCACGTGGTCATTTTGTGACAGTGTTATGTTTCTTATAACAGTTTCTGTTCTAGGGTGAATTTCTAAACGAATTAGGACACTTATACCACCACACTGGTGGCAAGACTGAGGTGACTGTACTGCTATTGCATTTTCTCTGTTTAGCCTTAAAGTGCACCCTTTTTATTCGGGATAATTCATCCAGATCTGAGCAATCGTACATAATTTATGTTGCTTTTGTTACAAGTCGTAAATCTTATGGTCCAGATCATACTTGTTAGTATTTGGAGAATTGTGTCCGTTTCTGGGATATGTCATTTATAGGTCTAGGTTAGATGCTGACGTCACAAGATGATTAGGAATTATTAGAGTAGCAGTTCAGTATACGGTGGGTAGTTGCTGACAGATTTATCCATACGAAGACAACAGCTTTTGGTTAGAGCGATACACAGTGACAAAAAAAAGATGTTAAAGAATGTAATTGCAAGTAAATTGAGACAGAAATGGTTTCATTTCAGTAATTTAGATAGAGAGGTGCGTGGTGAAATCAACATGACATATGTAGTAGTTCATATGACTAGTAACGAAGACTTAGGAAATGACTAAGAACAGCAAAGTTTTGGAGACTACGCTGTGGGATAACTGCATGTTGACATCAGCAACATCAGTTTAAAAAAAGAATAAAGGGATAAAGCTCTTGGTGTTGATCAATCCCTGAGAAATGGGCCATGCACTCGACTTCATCAAATATCGTTGGAAGTGATTGAATGCATATCTGGCTCGCAGTGGCTTACCGATGTATCGAGCCAGTGCTGCTATCCTCCCAGACGAGTCTGGTACCAATTTGCCGACCCCGGAGGGATGGAAGGCATAGTGAGCCATGGGCGAGAAGATCACTTCCACGTGTGTGTTGCAGCGGCGCCTCGAACCAGTGCGCCACACACGACATCAGATAGTTTCCCATATACATCCCATTCTTCAATAAGGCTACAAAGTTGTATTTCTGTGTTTTTTCTCACTTGATCTAAGGAAGGAAAAAGTGGAATTAGATTCTTTGAAGTTCCATATAATCTAGTTCCTTAGGGATAAATAGAATGTGGAATTTCAGTCGTGATTGCTACGACTGATAGGATCAAAATGAAAGAAGATGAAATCATTGCGGGAAAGATTCTTGTTTTGACGTCTTGAACAACTTTGCAGAAAGTATGTGACATAGGATTTTTGTCTATTAGTCGAATGAAAAGGGCGCGTGTAGTGCAGTGGTTACATGCGCCCTGCCATGCACATGGGATCGGTCCCCTCCCCCAGGTTCAATAAGCGTTCCATACTTCCGGAGTGAGCAAATTGGTACCAGACTTGTCTGGGAGAATAGCAGCACTGGCTCGCTACATTGGTCAGCCACCGCGAGTCATTGTAGAGGCCAGATATGCAATCACCTCCAACGATGCTTAATGAAGTCGATTGATTGGAGCATCCCCTCAGGTATTGATCAACGCCGAGAGCTTTACCCCTTTGTCGTTTTAAGCAAGTGAATGAGTGTGAAAAGGTATCTCTGGAGTATTTGTTACATTAATATTGTAGGGAAAACTGCTGAAGAAATGGAAAAAAGATCTAAGTGAAAAAAAACTCGAAAAAATTGCAATTTGTCGCGTGTGCAGGAATATGGGAATATGAGAAAAAACACGAAAAGACGGTGCAAGTAGATAAGATAAGACTTCGATAGAAGTTCGTAATATTTGACACGAAGAGAATTTTCCAGGTCTTGAAAAGGATTCGGTAGGCGCTAAGACCATGCTATACACAGAATGTGGGAAAATTTCCCAGTAGAAAGTTCTCAACTTCAGATGAAACTATTAGAGCCAAATCCGGTCATGCATTATCCTATAAGAGAGTCTTTTCAATTACAGCCTGCAATAAATGTGATTTGTTCTGAAGACTCGCGTTGACCCGCTCGGCTACAGCTTCCAGTACAGCAGGTTTCAGCGATTCCAGCCGAGCCAACAGCTGCTTTCCCCGTACAGCCAGATGACAGTATCCAGTTGAGCTAAGCATCCGTCTCACGTCTGTATCTGCACATCCTTCAGAGAGTACTTCATCTGTTGATGCACAACACTCCCTAGCTTACGAACACTTTCGTTTAGCTCTACCATTATAGGGTTTGGGTGGTCATCCTTTTGCCATGACGGGAGCCTACTGCGTGCAGATGTTCCTGTTGACAAGAAGTTACGTTGGTCCTCTCCACTAATTCATGCGTAGGCCTGCCCAAATGCTTTTCCTGATGTGGTTGCAACTCACTGTCGTTGACTGGAAACTTCCGGGAAAAATTTTTAATGAGTTTCCAAGACTCGGTGTCACGAGCGACAAAGTGCAAAAATCAGTGATACCTATCACAATGGTACATAGTGCTTTCTTCTAACATATATTTGACACGAAACCTTCGACGCTTCTTTGCGTGGCAGTCGTTTTCAAGGATGCACAACCTCATGTTGGTTACGTATTTGGAGCAACTCGTTCGCCATTTGTGAGCATTGTAGAGTGAACGATGCTTGTTTACGATAACAAGCAGTAATTTCTCGATAACTAAAGAGCTTGAGATGTTCAGAACACAAAAGAGAAATGGAAGGGATTTTGCCCTATTAATCAAGGTTATATGCTATTAAGTTATAAATCTGTCGTTTTCTTTCTCAACAGTTGCGAAGTTGTTATACAGCATATGTTTACTTCCGTACAAAAAAGAACACGTACAGCACAACGGCAGCTGATGTTTCCGCAGTATCGCCTTCTTTGGAGCCTGGAAGAGTATATTGATAGGTAATTTACTACTTACTTACTTGATACTTGAACGGCCCACCCTCACTGGTTGTGCCGGCCCCAGCATAATTTTCATTTTTCGGAGATTCGCTGATTAAGCCATCGTGGTTCCCTGGAATCCCGAGGTCGGCCTGGCCAAAGTCTACCCCAGATCTTCACCACCACACTCAGTCGCAGCCTTTGTGGATCAGAGAGAGATTTGCCACCATGCGACTTTGATACCAGGACAGTGGTGGATCCTGGTATTGGTTTACTCTTACCAAGGAATCCTGATGGAAACGCCGGAGTCCTTCTCAGCTTGGGTGAGCCTACCAGGACGATGAATACCCCGCTGTACATCGCAGCGTGACACCCAGGAACAACTCCCAGCCACAACGAGGCGGTAAACCATTGGGAGGCGTAATTTATTACGTCTCGAAAAAGCCGTTATTTTAGAAAGTTCTGTAGCAGGATCTGTAAAGGACAGCGACACATCTTCGGATGATGACAGCGCTTCTGTTGGCAGCGTTGGTTTTGAGGATCCTTTCAAGAGGATTCTGAGGATGTCTATTAGGTTATTCGAAAAACAGTGCACGATTTGTAATCTTATTTTTTCCTTTGTACCTTTTGTCAAATAATCCTAGAACCCCTTTTCAATGCCATACTAATTTACATCACTACAGAGCTTCTTTTATACACTTTTCCTCTGTATAATTGAATCTGGTATAATCTTCTTGAGGGAGCATGTGGCGCAGTGGTCGGAGGCGCTCTGCAACACATACGTGGAATCGGTCCCCACATCCATGGCCTACCAAGCCTTCCATCCCTCCGAGGTCGGCAAATTGGTACCAGATTGTCTGGGAGAATAGCATCAATGGCACGATGCATCGGCAGGTCACCGCGAGTCATTCTAAAGGCCAGATGTGCATTCAATCGCCTGCAAACGATGCTTAATGAAGTCGAATGCATGGCGCATCCCTCAGGGATTGATCAGTGCCGAGAGCTTTATCCTTTTTATAATGTTCTTGACAACTTCTAAAGGTTGCAACTTCAACTGTCAAAACAGCAATTGCGACAAATCTCCTTTTACGATTTCAAAATCTGATCTATTCCAGAATAGACGTTCAGGGAATGCACCATGTAACATTGGTTTCAGAAGTGTTGTAGTGGTCAAATGGAGTTTCAAAATGGGGAATGTCACGGACATCCTTCTATGGTGGTGGCGATGAATCAAAGCATGTGGGTGAAGCACATACACGCACAACTGTTGGAGAACATGCAGGGAAATTCGATGTCCATATATTTCGGAGCATCTAAGAGAGATACGAAATTCTAGAAGGGTCGACAAAGGATACACTACGAATTGGCAACACTGATGCTACAAAGGTTGAACGAGCTGAGCTACGGAACTCTGCCTCGTGCCCAATAATAACCGGACCTGTCACCTATCGAGCGCTCAAGTTATTCGACAAATCACTCTCGAAAAATCCTTCAGAAACAAAGTCAAGCCCAGTACTGCATTCAATGACTTTATCGTCTCCGGATCTCCACAGTTTTATGGAAATGGAGTACTCAAGCATGCTTCATGTTGGCAAAAGGATGTAGGTTCTTGTGGTTCCTCTCTCGATTAATAAACTTTACTCTGAACTGAGAATAGAAGCGCCACTCCGAACGTAAATTTCGAAATCATTCATTAATATCTGAAGAACATAATACTACTTATTCTGAATTACAGCACCATGACCCACCACCCAACTATACAATGTCCGTGGTATATTCGCAGGTTATTTTCAGCTGATTTGTTTATTTTTTTATAACTGACCTTTCTATACGACCACCATAGTTCGTCATAGTAATTTGAGGTTTAATTACAGTCCAACCCTGCTCAAAAATATGAAATGCCACTAGTGAGTTATACACACAGAATTTTGTTATATATTGATGCCAAACATGCTATAGTTTCTTCAATCTCTATAATGAAGCCTCTGTACGATTTGGTAGATTACTTCCTGTGGGTGAGAACTGCTATAGAGAATGATCCATGTTATAAACACCTATAGGGAAAAAGAGAACAGGGCCTTCCAATTAAATGACTAACTGAAGTTGAAAGTGGATAATGAAGTCACTCGATTGGGATGAGAAAGGCATACGTATTGATGGAAAGTTCCTATCAAACCTTCGTTTTGCTGACGATATTGTCATCTTCTCAAGAAGTACTAGCAAAGCAGAGATGCTCATCAACGAGCTCAACGAAACGGGGAAAAAGATCGGACTTCGCATAAATCGAAAGAAGACCCAGTTCATGAAAAACCCATGGTACGAAGGCAAGAAATTGAATTGGATGGCTCTCTCATTGCAGAAACCACCTCGTACTATACCTTGGGCGATCAATGAACATGGAAAAACAACATGAAGGAGGAAATAGATGGAAGAAGGAGAGCAGCTTGGGCCGCATTCGGGCCTCTCAAAGAAGCCACCGACCAACTAAAGGATCCGAAAATCCGCGCTAATTTCTTGGATTCTACGGTCCTCCCAGCGCTCTGTTATGCTGCGGAGACATGGGTTGATACTTTGACTACGTCAAGAATGCTTCGCACTACTCACAGAGCGCTTGAGCGATGTCTTCTGAAATACAACCGGCACCCTCATTATCTATCCGGAATGCGGAGCTCTGACCTTCGAAATCTGTCACATCTTTGAGATCCAGGAGAATATACATCGATAGCGAAGCATAGATGGGCCGGTCACGTTATAAGAAGAACGGACGACAGATGGACGAAAAGAACAGTAGAGTGGACTCCAAGAGAATGCAAACGTCCCCCTAGGACGACCACCTACACGTTGGGCTGACGTGTTCGTAAACAAAGTTAATCAGCTGTACCCGCAGCTGCAGTTGTTTTACAGATCACGGTATGAGACTCGCAAGCACTACCATGTTCGAACAGGACAACCTCCATAGACTACGGTTGCGAGAGAAAGGAACGAATGGCATATGTGCTGGGCTCCGCACAACTCGTGAAGACGGGCCGTCCAAGTATCCAAGTGAGTATCCAAGAAGCTGAAAGAGTCAAGCGAACAGCACAAATGTGTTGAATAGGTATCATGGTGTTGCACTGAAAAGATATCGTGATATCTATAGTTCATGACGGGGGCTTTTTCCACAATTCGTCAAGACCTTATATTATTGGAACCTACAACAAGAGAGAGCTGTTAGCGGACAAAAAGCGACCACATGGCTGCTTTTTGTCCATTCTTCCATCTGGTCACTCAGAGTGTTGAGCGAATAAGTGGGAGATCTCTAGCGATCAGTTACGAAAAACCTCGCCGAACGACTTCATAATGGTTGGAAGCAGGAACGCTGACTTCTCATTTCCTTATTCTTCCTTGAGGAATGCCTGATTGTGAATATGAAGACAATGTGTAGAACATGCTTGCAGAATACCAAGCTTGTACCTCGTCCTTCGTCGAGACAGGAACTTGTTTGGGAAAAAAGGCATTTTCGAAATTCTTAAGTGTAGAGGGTGGTTTCTTACCGGCCATGCGTGGCACAGCCTCTATGTTGCATAAACTTTGAATACATAAGTGACAGAAGCACAGCTCCGTGTGGCAGAGTAATCATTAAAAAGGAAATGCATTGGGAGCAGTGCACTTGTCCACTTTCCATCTCACAGATGCCTTGCACACAGTGCACTTCGGGGAGTTATATTTCAATATGCGGTGCCTGTTCTCATGCTGTACACGCCTCCCCCATTTCTTTCCACATTCTCTTTCATGCTTCCTCCTTTATAAAGTTTTCACAAACGCTGGAATTTTCTTTAAGGTATTCGGATCTAACGCGCCTAACAGTCATTTGAAATGGAAAAAAAAATGGAGGGTTTTCTCAAATTGGTGCACTATTCCCCCCAAATCTAATACATCTACATTCCATCCTCAATCTGCACGGCATCTCCAAGCACAGCTTTTCCCGGTCCCATAAATATCTACCATAAAAAATTTTCATAAAAAGTGAACACTCTTTAACAAAAAAAATGTGTAGATGTTAGCTTTTTCACTTGCTGCCTACTATAATTTTTTCACGGCAGTGTATTATGTGGAATACAACGATAATTATGCTGAGATATTTGCAAAACTTCGGATCGCAGGTGTCCGGCTGGGATCGAACATGCTGTAACCTTTCCGGAGGCTAACGCGTTCACCACCACACCGTGCGGGTCTTTCGTTTCGCCTATCTTTCAGCTAGTTTTAGAAAAAATGTTTAGACATTCGCAGAAATGACGGTTTGCGAAAAAATTTCGAGGAAAAAAAAACTAACTCCTTTTCGAGTTCCCGCTATAAGCTGTGATTTGTTTACCGCTGAATCAATGATGACTGAAATAACTACGAATGTAAACAGCTCTCTTAACTTGTTGACGACCGTAGATCGTTCTAAGAACACATCGGCCAAGAGTTGCATTATCGTTGCGATCCCGGATTTGCTACAACGATAAGCAGGCGAACGCTAACGACGACCCCGTGGATATCGATCGATCGTCGACATGCTGGCAATGCGCTGTGCATCATATGATGACGATCATCGATTGATCGATCGGTCGATTAATAGTAGTTGATTACTGGGTGCTACACGCATCGTTAGAGCTTTGGAGTTTTTATCGCCTGCGTACTCCTCGCCGTGCACACTCTTTGTGCAGGGTGCGAGCGGTCCATGCTTTCACTCGTGACCACCACAGCATGTGCCGGCCTTCCGTGCACGCCGTCGATGTCCACTGATGCGATTCCTCCCTTTCTCCTGTTTTGTTTTTGTTTTTGTTTTTTTGGTTACTGTTTGGTTTCTTTATGTTGTTAATCCTTTCCAACGAGTTACCGCCTCATCGTGGCTGGGAGGTGTTCCTGGGTGTCGAACTGCGGTGTAGAGCGGGAGATTCATCCCCGTGGCAGGGTCTCCCAAGCTGAGAAGGACTCCGGCGTTTCCGTCAGGAATCCTTGCTAAGAGTAAACCAATACCAGGACACCGTCGTGGTATCAAAGTCGCATGGTGGCAAATCTCCCTCTGATCCACAAAGGCTGCGAGTGCCTGTGGTGGTGAAGACCTGGGGTAGACTTTGGCCAGGCTGACCTCGGGTTTCAGGGAACCATAATGGCTTAACCAGCAAATCTCCCAAAAATGGAGATCATGCTAATTCCCGCACAACCAGTGAGGACGGGCCATTCAACTATCAAGTAAGTATGTTGTTAATCGTTGAGTAACTTCAATAGGTATCAGTAGACTTTATTCACTTACCGAAGTTTAGAGACTATTCTCTGTCTAATTCTGTTTAGCAAACACGAGGTGTTTGCTAAACAGAAGTAGAAAAGAATTATTCAGTCAATGCCGAGGTTAATAGAAAGTCGGACGTGGGTGTTACTATTCTCTGTCTTGGAGAGATATTGCATCATCACTCTCGTTTGTATAATAAGCACCCTCTCTCTACATCTACTTTTGTGATTTTTTTTTGTTCAGATTAGTTCTTTAGTTCGTATAGTAGTCGCTTCTATTCTTTCGTGTCACGCGAACTAAGGAGCGCGTTAGGTGCATTTGCAGTCCAGTGGTAGAAAGCATGCTTGTTACACGGGCGATGCGAGTACGATTCCCGGCTACTGCCCAAATCTGGTGGTTAGTTTGCGTGGTAAGTCGAAAGAAGAGAAGGAAGTACCATACGAGCTAACCAACATAAGAAGTTTATCAGATGAGGATTAGTGCGTTCTTCTTGAGCAGGCACATGATTGTCAATAACGAGATTTATTTAACATTGGGTGGAGTTTCAGTGGTTTACCCTTCTTCAGAGCTTGGAATAGTTAGATTGATATCTAGTCTATTTAGTCAGGCACTTTCTAACCCTAGCAGGAAAGCACATCACCTAAATTTCAACCGTCCGACAACCGGGTTCTTATAAACACTCATCCTTCTGTTCTTTATAAGTTTTTGTCGGTTGTATCCGTTTCTTCGAGGTACACGGCGAACCACAAACATGCTATCCAATGCATTTTAGTTTTACCGTTCTTGGCTAGATGCCAACCAGGGACAGGTCACCGTGCTCCTCTTTCATGCTGAGCTACTCTTAGTTCGGCTTTTGGATGGTAATTTCGAATCCATGCACACTTTAGGTGACCTTGCTGTAGGATGCGTACCCCTGGTCTGGTGCCCGAGCATCATTCCTAGATCGCAATGATGCACTAGTAAAGAGATCCAGTTTTAGTTTCTGCTTAGGTCTTCTCTCATTTTTACCATGTCACTAATTCGCAATATTCATATTCTCTTGGTTTATGACTCACTGCTTCATAGAGTTTCTGAGGGTGTGAATTTCTGCTGAGCGATACTTTCTTCTTTCGTCTACAGTTCAGTTTGTTTTCTAAAGCTTTTCTCAAAATTCTTCCTCGACCTAGATATTTCCATCTCTTGAAAAGTTTCGCTAATGAAAAGATTACTGTAGCCACCAGTGGTTCATTTGTCAATGGAACATTTTTTTTCCATCTCTGTAAACAAATTGGCTGTAGTTTCATTTTATTTTGTTTTATTTTATTTTATGTGACCCGTCTTCACGTCTGCTGTGCGGATCCCAGCACTTCTCACTTTCGATTCGTTTCCTCGCATCCATTGTCCACGAAGATCTTCCAACTTTACGGGCGTCTTAGGTTACTGCTTGGTGATTTTCATTTCATCTCGAATGTCGTAGAATGCTGGTCGAGCAGTTCTCCCTGGAGTCCTGAGATAGCCGGGCTGGATCGTTCCCAGTTGGACTGCAGAGAGTGATTTTTTCTCTGACAAGTCCGGTACCAATTTCCCGACCCTGGAGAGATGAGAGGCTTGGTTGGCCCGGAACGGAATCGAACTAGCACCATGCGCCTATGACGGACATCACTACCATTGAACTTTCCGCCTCCTCATTGGCTGTCATATACGTTTTATATGTCCCAAAACCTTTACTGCATTTTTTTTCTTCACGCCTGATCCTTGATCTGCGGTTTCTGTTGTATCGCTATATTTGCTTATTGTTTCCTCCATATTTTTTTTCGAAACAAAGAGAAACAAAATTTAGAAGTGATTTTTGAAAAACACCGCTGTGGTCAATGCAGGAAACCAGGCCTCTTCTAGTAAGTCAGTCATCTAATGAGATCCAAACAGTATGCAGATTGACTCGAAAACGATGTTTCATGAATGTCGCGTATCGTTATTTCTGTCTTTTTTTTGCAGCTGTTCGTGGTTATTCATAATTTTGGCTTCTTTACTTCCGTCTTTCACAACTCCTTGTCGCACTATTTTCTAAGTTTCTCTTTTTCTTTGTCTCATCGTCCTTAACACATAAAACTCTCATGATGCATTGTATACTATGCGTGCGTGAGGGAGGGCAAAATGCACGAGAGTGCGCTGGACCGACTGCGTTTTTTTCTCAGTGGTTGATTTTGCTAGACAGAGTTCTTTTTGAGCTTTTTATTTACTGCCTTCTCTTTTTAATGAATGTTGCGAAATATAAACGAACGCGCTATGGCAGTGATCGATAGAACTAGCTGAGAGGCAGGTGAAACGAAGGACGCGCGTGGTTTGTTGGTGAACTCGTTAGCCCCCGTAAAGAGTGGTAGCACGTTCGTTTCCCTGCCGCAAACACCTGCGGTCCGGAGTGTTGCAAATATCTCGGCATCATAGAAGAGTTCTTTTTTTTTCTTTTTAGCGCACCTTTTATACTCAGTCAGCATCCTCTCCAACAAAAAATATTACTGGCGTTGATCCGTGATAAGCTGTTCTTCATATTTAATGCGCTACAGAAAAAACTTTTCGAGTCCATTGACCGGCTGTTTGTCTGCTAACTGACCGATATTTCATTCGAATCTCCATGGTGAATCAGATTAATCATATGGCTTATGGGTCCAAAAAAACGCCGAAACAGACACAAACTAAATTTTGGTCTTAGCCAAAAAGGCCGAGAAACGAAGCGAAGACACAACGTAGAGTGATGAAAACCTCTGAATGTTGACAGCAGTTGGATTGTGCAGTAAGCCATTGTTACATACAGAAGATAGTAGCGTACATACCATACATATCATTGTAAGCCGACTTTCATTTAGCCTCGGTATTAATGATCAACGTACTTTGTTCCACTGATAAGCTAATACGGGGTTGATAAAATAAACTTCGTTCGGCTAACGTTCCGACGCCCGCGTCTTGCTCAGAGCCAATGGTCAGTTGACAAAAGTACAAAGTACGTTGATCATTAATACCGAGGTTAAATGAAAGTCGGCTTGCAATGTGAACGTCCACAGTTCATCGCACTCTCGATGTGGTCTCTTTATCGTCATATCGAGTCGGATCGTCGGATATCAGATCGAAATTGTGAGCACCGTTTCGGATCATCGACTCTGAGGACGACGAACAGGTTGAAACGTTAGCGGAATAAATATTTGGTAACAACCTCGTGTTAGCCTATTATTGAAACAGGGTATACCATCCATGCTTCTAGAGCGATAAGCCAATGTCAGCTCTTTAACTCTGCATTATTCTCAACCATCTAGATCCTCCCTCTGGTTTTTATAGAATTATCATTTGTTTTCTAAAAACCAACACATCCGTAACGGACGTGAAACTAGTGTCGTCCCACGTGGCAACCATGGATATTTGGTCGTCGGGCGTAATGTAGCGATGTCGCTCTGTTTCATGCGTGTAGTTTGCAAACTGTATATGAATCAGGTTTTTTTTACCCTTTACAAATTGTGCCTTGAAACGTTGTCTCCAGTTTCGAACTTGTTTTTTCGTCCATTGCCCAGTTTTCCATTTCTTTGGGATGGTGCCCCTATTTGTGTATGCGTTATATATTCTTCTAAATCGTTTGAAAATTATTATATTTATCACTGTTAGTTTTAAAAAAGGGCCAGTGCAGAGTAGTAGTCGGAAGCTCCCAATAGTACACATAGGATCGATCCACGCGGCCTAGGCTCACCAAGCCTTCCATCTCTCCGTGCTTGGCAAACAGGTCCCAGACTTGTCTGGGAGAATAGCTGTACTGGCTTGAAACATCTGTAGGCCACCGCGAGTCACTGTAAAGGCCAGATATGCATTCAGTCACTTCCAACGATGCTTAATGAAGTCGAGTGCATGGGGCGTCCTTGAGGGATTGATCAACGCCGAGAACTTTATCCTTAATCCTTTTGTTCAAAAGTTGCGATGGCCTGTCTCCACAAGAGCTGCAGGCCCTAGAAGTTTTCATTCATAGCTTTTTTCACGCTGTTCTCATCCACGGCGTTTATGGTCTACTCTGAGTACGGTAATGTTTACAAATATCAACCATAATCCATAAAAATAATTTCCATCTGATGATGGTCGTTGTAGGGGACGCTTTCAGTCGTTCAGGTTGCTCTGCTGCTCTTCCTATACATATATCATCAACTCTTCTCATTACTCTTCGCATTAATGTGACGGCTATTTTTGTTCTGCCTTCTATGTGTATGCTCTTCAATTATGAGGTTTCATTAGTTTTCGAAAGTCTGAGCCACACGTTTCTGGCTAATCCGTGTGCTGATTATATTTTAGAAGAGATAGTTCAAGGGCTGTCTTGGTTGTCGCATATTTTTCAACGTTCTTGAAGTGTCATTCCGTTATTGTTGGTCGATGACGCCTTTGAGAGGCGAGGATGCGCCGCATGCTGTTGTTATTCTTCTGCGTAGTTCCTGTTTTATGCCGTACTGCATGTTCATCGAACACCCAAGGTACACGTGCGAATGTCGTCTCCGTAACCAGAACGCGGTACAATTTGCTTTATTCACTGTTGTACCGTGTGTTCTTCGTTGTCCGGCTTGCACACACTCCCGTTCTTTTTGGCACTTGGTTGAGCACTTGGAGAGTCGCCTCTTTATCACTGCTACTCTTCGGAAAGATGACGGTGTCGTCGCAAAATGAAGATTTGATGGGAATTTTTCCATCAATTCTAACGCCTGCCTTATTCCGTTCGAATGGCTTTGGCGAGATGGTGTTAGTTTTTTGCACTCTTTTTGTGTAGGATGATAAGGAGTACATGAAAAAAGCTCTTTTCTTGTGCAGTTACGATAACATTTTGTAAAGTTATTCTATAGGATGGGTGCGCCCCTTGGTATTTGCTGATATTTTCTATAAGGCTTACGATAAAGTGCAGGTGACATTGCCTACTAATTACTGGAATCCTGTTTGGTTTGTCTCATATAACGTTCTTGATATGCGCGATGGCATAACCCACTTGAAGAGTTCCTATACTACACTCAAAAAGCAAGGCGAGCAGTGATTACGAAAATCCTTTAGGTCACATTGCTTGGGCAGAGTGACCTTGCGTAAGTCCTGTACTGGTCTAAGGTCCTTACTTTTGAAAATAAGTTATCATATGCATATGCAGCTTTGGTAGGTGCGTTGGATCAAGCTTCAGTTATCTCATCTTGAACAATTCGTCAGTGGTTGTGGAGATAGGATCCGAATACCTTGTCTGTGGCATATTCGTCACAAGCCTGATATCCGTCAACGAGCGTGAGGTCTGCATACCCATTTTCATTGAACTGCCATTCGTTGACGGAAAGACTTTACGTGAATCATACACAATCTAGGACCGAAGATGTTTAACACGTACCATCTTCTGTTTGTGAGAATGTACTCGATCTCCGCGTTAGTTGCACCCTTGGGACACATCCATGTATTGCAGCGGTTTTCAGTCTTCTTGAAAAATGAATTCCCATATAAGGGACGTCCTGCGGACTAGTCTACCGAGATGGTTCTCATTGTCATTCTCATTTCGATCTCCTACTCAGAATTTTTCCTATTCTTTTAAGCTGAGGCTGTAGTCGAAATCACAATGTATAACTTTTATCTACTATCTATATACCCATTAGGGTAAAAAGACTGACTGAGTGAAAGGCACGGAACGAGGGTCTCAGTGGGACACTGGAAAGGGTAATAACATGTTGGAATCTTTCCCGGGGTCCAAGTTTTGCCAATATCTCAGCATCATTGTGGTTGTATTTCCTATCTCGTTTTCATTGACCCTTCCATATTTGGCACTGTAGTCTCCAATAAGGACTTTGTACAGGGATTTCTTCCAAATGGTTGTAGAATGCATCCAGTTTGCTCTCATTAGCTGCTCAGGTTGGTGAGTAGCAGTTGATGATATTGACCTGCTTTTCACGCGGAAGTTGATAACCGACAATGGCCAGGCGAGATGATAAGATCTCGTATGATGTGAGATGATGGGAAACAAATGGATTTACAACAAAGCCAACACCATCGATATTGCCTGAGGGACTTCTACCTACACGAAAGGCGAGAGCTCCGTTCTTTAATTAGCTTGTCTCAGTTCTACTGTTTTGTGAGAGTGACATGATGACAAATAGATGATGGGTAGGTATACGATAAAGCAAGCGCCTCGGGCATTGCGTGACGGAGTTCTCTTTTCACGAGGGACTTCCACGAGGGACAAGGGGTTCGACATCTAATCACCTTATGTCAGTTCTACTGATTTGTGCCCGTAGTAATGCGTCCACGTGTGACTTGCCGGTTATGCCGCTTGTTGTTTCTTGGTGTATTGAAGCAGCTTTTGTGGAGCTTTCTCATGTCGTTGCCACAGTATGAAGTAGCCCTTTACGCATAAGAGGGAGATTTGCCACAATTGCATAACATTATCACTGACGGGGCGGTTATTGTTTGCATCGATTCACTTGATTGATTTTGATATCCGATTCTATATTTAATTTGTTTTTAGCGCGATCCAGTTCTTGTTTTTACATAGCCCGTCATCACATCCAGAGTGTGGACTCTATCATTTCTATCATTTGATTCATTTTGCTCGCATTAATCGTTCAAAATGACCTTCGAATATTTAGCATTTTTTTCGGTTACCGCTTGAGGATTTCCTCTTCTTTATGAATGTCGTAGAATGCTGGTCGAATCGATCTTGCTTGTAATCTTCGGGTTAGCCGTGTTAGGACGATCCCACGTAGATTGGAGAAGAGAGTTGTGGAGAAGGTTGAACTAGCGCTTTTTCTGGTATCACTAACTACTGCGCCATCTTTTCAGCTAGATTTTTTTAACGAAAATGTCGACTTCCTTGTCACCTTTGGAGACTTTTATGACGGATAAATCCCACGCTCTACAATGCATTTCTGTTTAAGAAGAGGAACAAAAAGAAGAAAAATGAATGAAGTGGCTTAGAGATCATTGATAACTTCTCCTTACTTTCATGAATATAGTTTTACCGTCGTGCCTGCTGAACAAAGGTGGAATTTTCATACTTTCAGCTATGGTGCCAAATTAATATCAAAAAATTCTACTCCTCTCCAACCGTTTGTATTAGACCACAGTGTTCCTGCTGAATAAGGAATACCATATCCCTCAGCCTAAAATTTGAGACACGATCAGCGACGTAAGATGCCGAACAGCTGCAGGTTATCCAGGGTGATTAAAAAGCAATTATTTGTCTTAAATTTACTGTAGTTCATTTTTTACCCATAATGTTTACCAGAAATAGCTATGAAAAGAAATCGCTTATCATGGACCGCACTTTTTGTTTAACGCTCACGCGACGAAGTGACCTCTATAGGAGTCATACGATACGAAAATAGTGGTGGCGTTCAACTTTCAATCAACATCATCGGTCAACTCTCTTTCAGTTAACTTGCACCTCATGGTGACTTTCACTTTGCCTGTGTGATGAAAGTCCTCTTGTTTTGCCTCGGTGATATTCTTATTTTTTGGAGCCCACGAGAAGTGTTTGGCCATTTTTATTGCTTCAAGGCTTATATTTTGAACTTGGAAGCAAATGAACAAATGCGTGGGTATACGTCTTGCAAGCCACGATGTTGTTCTTCAACGTATCGCTCATATTTGTAGCCATCGATCTTGCTTTGGGATATCTAAAGCTTTCAAATTTCGTTTCTAGTCCTTTGAAGATAAACACGCCACATAAAACTAGTGTATGCGATTGTTGCAGTAGCAGTAGAGCAAGGTCTCTTCTACGGATCGCTAAAGTTCTGAGCTTCTGAAATAGTTCATTGATCAAGAAATGACCATCAGTTCTAGAGAAAATGGTTTCTTTGCGAAAAGGTTAAAACGCGATCTGACCACCAGCCTTAACCACCGGTTTCTCAAGCCTGGGAACCGCGTAAACTGATTTCAACATGACCTCTTTTTGGGATGGAAGACACTACTTCTCACATTCGGCGTTCAAGGTAAACTTCTTTTAACTCTTTTAACCAACCCAACAGAAAGTCACAAGGCATTAAGTAAGGACTACTGGGTGGCCATACAACATGCACTATCCCCAGGCCACTGAAAATTGAATGGCTGCTGCTTGTTCGACCATCTTTTACTGTTCTTATAGCCATGAGTTTTGCATGACAGTTCTTCACCGTTTTGGCGTCAATGTAAGCATGTCGTCCGTTAGTGATCCTCCACAATCTTTGCACTTGTGAACGACGAATCTCCAAACTTAATATCGTGACCTTAGCAAGGCAGGCTTTCGCTTGTAGAACATCCAGTCATGTTGTAGGGTTTGCAAATTTCAAGTAGGAAATTCATTTGAAGGAAACAACGACATAGTACATAAAAAAAGTGGGGAAGTTTCAAAACATTTAAATAAGTCATAAGTATTTCAAAATATGGAGTTACTTCTTAATCACACTGTAGGTGTCCCTCAGTAAGCCATGGTCTTTGATTCGATCCCACGGAACAGGCCAACCAAGGCCACTCGGGATCGGCAAACTGGCACCAGATTTGTTTAGGTGAATAGAAACCCCCGACTGGATACATCGATGTGATACCGGAAGTAATCTTATGCGTCAAATATACTTTTACTCACCTCTATCACTCTTAAGAGCTGCAGCGTACTTTCCTAAGTGATTGATCAAAGTGAAGACCTTATTTTTTTATTTACCGTTTTTTCTCGAGTTATCTTCCTACGGGTTATTATCAAAAAAATTTAAGGAGTTTGCCCTAGTTCGGTAGATTCGTGATACACCGGTAATGGATTTTCCAACACTGAACGTTGTGATAAAATTAGTGATGGGATGTTACGATTTTGGAAAATAGAAACAGATTTATTGTTTGTGTATTTTTCACATACAGTTTGTTCGGATAGGTCGTATGCCATGTGATTATCTAGCGAGGGCTAAAACACTTTGCCGTTTCTTCACATAGAAAGCGGTGACGTGTTTTTGTTGGTGAGTTTCTACTAGTGGTTACTTTGACACTTGTAGCATTGTTGGTGGTGCAAACGATTGTCGATCCCGAGATTGTTTTTTTATGCTGTCAGCTGTTTTTCTACAAAGTGTAGAAGTGCAGAATTTTCCCATCCACCTGTTCGCTCTGCTCCCTTGAGTTTTTTGTTTCAAACGTATTTTTCACAATTTTTTTTCCTCCTTTCTTAAGCATTTCATCGTCACGATGCACTTCCTATATTGCGTGTTCTAACATCTTGGCAACTTTATAGATGTCGTTTTCTTTCCCCTGGTTCATTTTGGTGCACTGAAGTTTTTTTCCTGCACCTTTTATAATCAGTCGATAACTTATACATCGTAGATGCTGTGGCTGGCATCATACCTGGGAAGATCTCTTTAATAATTAATTATAATTAATTTCTCACTAATTTCTATTTTTGCGGCGAGAGGCTGTTGCTATTGAGAAAGGTGCGGCCAAGATAGTGTAGCCTTACTTTGAAGGGGGCGCGGAAATTCCTCTGCCTCGAAGAACTGACAACGTGGGCAATGTGCAGCAGCATCATTTTTGATGAGCAGTTGGATGTTTTCTAGTTTCCAATCGTTATGATGACTTTTGGGCATTGTATGGGATGGGAGGATATCAAAACCTAAGAAACATCGTAAATTCTTTGCAGGACTTGTGTAACTTCATTAAATGCTGGCAGCAGTACGATCGCACACTCGGCGGGTGTTTGTCCTCCATACACAAGAGTTGCATAAAAAGCGATAAAGCTCTTAAGCGTCGTTTAGGGGTGATTGAGTGCATATCTAGCCCATACAGTGACCCGCGGTAGTCTACCGGTGTATCGAGCCAGTGCTGCTATCCTCCCAGACAAGTCTGGTACCAATTTGCCGACCCCGGAGAGATGGAAGGCTTGGTGGGCCATGGGCGCGGGGATCAATATGTGTTGCAGGGCGCCTCCGACCACTACGCGTCATTGAATATGAACCAAAAAACATGCGTTGGTGTGTAGAAGAATGTGAAGCATACGTAAGGTATGAGAAGCGCAGAAATTTTTCAAAGCGTGGAAGAAAACCGATGTATGTAGAACAAAGAAAGAGAGAAGGGGGCGGAGCTGCAAAAAACATACAAAAAAACTCCTGAAGTGACCGATGTGACACCTATAAGTGTCACAGTAAGCGCAATGAAAAACTAGGCGTCGTACACTCTGCACAAACGCAGAATTAGGCGTCGTCACGAGAACGTTAAATGTGATCTGAGAGTTATAATTACCGCCTGACGGTAAGATTTCGTTGAATAAGCAGCTCATCTTGACGTTTGTTAGTGTGATTACGTCTCACTCTTTCACGAAGGGGAAGATGGCGCAGTAGTAGTGTTGCCAGCCATCACGAACATGGTGCTGGTTCGGTCCGGGCCGTGCTCACCAACTTTCTCATCCCTCCTGGGTCGAGAAATTGGTATCGGACTTCTCTGGGAAAAAGTCACTCTTTGAAATCCAAGTGGAAACGCTCTAGTTCGGCTATCTCAGGACTGCAGTGAGAATTGACTCGGCCAGCAGTGAACGGCGTTCATGACGAAAGGGAAATATTCAAGCAGCAGCCGAACCAAAACGCAAAAAAAGGTGAAAGACCTTCATGAACGATGAATGGGAGAAAACGAATAGGGTGCAAAAAATGCTGAGATCCGCACAGTAAATTTTAAAGACGGGTTGTGAAAAAAAATTTTCTTTCCGCGCATCTCGATAACTACTTCCTAAAAAAATGTTCAGCAACCTAGTTGCTGTTGGAAATTCGTTGCTTTGAGAACCTTGGAATTCTGTGCTACTGGAGCATTTAATGCAGTGGTCATAAGAGTGTTTTTCGGCCGTCCAGTGGATGAATGGTGTGTTTGCGATGCCGACCAAAGTGCTTCCTTCACCATCAAATGACCCTGTCCTTTTTTGTTCTACTTTCCATTCCATAATTCGGCTTTTCTATGTGCTTTATTGGAAACTTTTATCTTTTCATATGCTATCTGAAGTTTAATGGAACCAGATTTTCCAAGATACTACTACACTATGCACTAGCTAGGGCGCGTGTGGCGCAGTGGTCGGAGGCGCTCTGCAACGCACACGTGGAATGGATCCTCGCACTCATGGCCCACCATGCCTTTCCATCGCTCCGGGGTCGGAAAATTGGTACCAGATTTATCTGGGAAGATAGCAGCACTGGCTTTATACATCGGTAGGCCACCGGAGGCCGTTGTAAAGGCCGGATATGCATTCAATCACCTCTAACGGTACTTAATGAAGTCGAATGCATGGCGCATCCCTTAGGGATTGATCAACCTCGAGAGCTTTATGCTTTTTTTATCGTATCCTATTTATCCTCTGTGTTCTTCCATGTTTTTGGAGCTATCCATTTCTAGTTTATAATAAGAAAAAAGAAAACCTCTCAACATTTAACCACATTACTCCTACTTTTTGACAAAGTTTTGTAAGATATGCGATGTATAATTCGATGTCTTTTCTATGCTTTCCACATCTACCGAACGTGTACAATGACGTTGAATCACCGTAGCGATTGCAAAAGAGACGATGTGCAAGTACAACCACAAACGTGCTGAGATATGATCAAAGTCTGATCCCCAGCTGAACTTCGAACCCGCAACTACTCGTATTGAGGGCTCACGTGATATTGCATGCTTTGCTTTTCTCTCACACACAGTTTTTTTTTACTCTGTGGGTGTTATCAGCGATCCGCCGTTAACGTCTGTCCTCTGAGGAGCACAAATCAACATTGGATCTAGTTAATCTGACCCAAAGGCCCAGTTAGTGTAGAGGGTAGCACTTGGGCTCTCGGTAAAGGTAATCGCGAGTTCGAAGCCCATACTGAGGTTCCGAGTTTTCCTCATATCGCAGCATCCTTTTGGTTAATGTTCATATCGTACCCTAGTATGAAAAGAATGGGCAGTAAATGAAAGTTAATAGCGGTCATCATTTATTAGTCAAAATTAAATTTTGTGGGCTTGAATCATCAAAGGGCACGTGTGGCGCAGTGGTTGGAGGCACCACTGCGACACACACATGGAGTCGATCCCCGCGCCCATGGCTCACCAAGCCTTCCATCCCTCCGGGTTCGGCAAATTGGTACCAGACTTGTCTGGGAGGATAGCAGCACTGCTTCGATACATCGGTAGGCCACCGCGAGTCATTGTAAAGGCCAGATATGCATTCAATCACCTCCAACGATGCGTAATGAAGTCGAATGAACATCCCTCAGGGATTGATCAACGCCGAGAGCTTTATCCCTTTTTTTTTATCCAGTCATATTAGTGACGGGAAATTGAACTTCAGTTTTGATCGAACTCTCAGTGAGAATAAAACGATGAAATTTGTTGTGATACTTGTCGAGAAAGAGTCCGAAAGGCTTAGAAGGAATGACGAACAGATATATGGACAAGAGAAATAACTTTTTATGAACCAACAGTTGTTGAAGAGATAAAACGATTCACTGGTCTCCGTCTCGTACGTGTACTTTAAGATGTTCCACATAGTGTGCTGTGATTTCTTAACTTTCCCAGCTCTTCCTTACCATGAGGAAAAAACTTGTTAACCATTCACCCACATAGCTGTCACTCTTTGAAAGTCGGTTTAGCATCGTACTCCTTCCTATCCATTGTGTACAGTATTTTTTAAAAAATATAGTCTAACAAGCTCGCGAATGGTGAAATTCGTTTTTCTCGCGCTCATCGTACATGAAAGTCGCTAAGATTTCGCTTGTTGCCTCATCGGCTACTTGAGGATTTCGTCTTCCTTGTGAATATCGTAGAATTCTGGTCGAGTCAACTCTCCTTGCAACATTGAGGATAGCTGGTCTAGGGCGTTCCCACATGGATTGGAGAGAGAGCGTAGCATTGTGTGCTATAACTGTACTCATCATAAAGAATGAGAAGCAGGCAATCGTCGAAGAAATTAAGATATTTTTTTGGTCTCTATCTTAAAGTGATACGACGTCTTCAACTTTTTAAGAAGGCTGTGAGTTGAGATTATTTAGTTTCATCATGAATGTAGTTTGTCAATAAATAGTTCTTAATAACACAAACACTTCGGTAAAAGATTTACGATCTTATGATATGTTGAGGTAAAGGCGTGTGTACTGATCGTTTTTAATTTGACTTATAAATGTTCGTTCAGGTCTAATTATAACACTTTAAGGTTTTTCATACAAAATCAGTATGCTTTTTTTGAGACAATCTAATACCAGCAAATGTTTTATGCATTCTACAAATAGCTTGTCTTCCTTCAATAGCGGCGATATATTCGTAGATTTCGAGATATGTAATATAGCGGGTTCATTTCCCGCCTGAGTCACGCTGCTAGAGATTTCTATCCACTCAACTAAGAGTTAGCTCAAAATGACAAGAGTAAAAGACCAACGAATACTACTCATCGTCATCTCACCATAAAAAACTGATGAAGGCTTCAAAGCAAAAGTATGATCGGGTCGCTTTAAGTAGTAGAAGTCATTGAGGAATATGGAAATGCGATGGAGACAGAACTAGTTTTCCGATGCTCACTCGATGATTGATAGCCGTAAACCTTGCATTAAAGTTTTATCCTTCCTTCTTTGTTCTTTATTCTTAGTTCTTAGTAGGTTTCTATGCTTTCTATATGCGCTGAGACTAGTGGAGGTTCAACATCGGTGGATTTCTTGTGTAGTAGGTTGTTTATAGAGGACTGGTAAATACGGTAAATGTCTTTGTAGTTTAGGCGCAACTAAAGTTTCTTTGTTTTAGTTTTAGTTGAATTTGTTAATGTTAAGCAATTATTGCACTCAAATGTACTTCTAAACAATCTTACATCCACATTTGAATTTAATGCTTTAATGTAGTCCTAATCCGTCGTTACCTAATCTTTTAAGCTGATCTTGACACCAATTTTTTCTTTCTACTCCCAGTTGTTGCCGTCTTTGTTATCTGACCTGGACTTAAACCTTGATATTAACTGAACTCTCCGCACTTTTTGGTCACTTCTTACATATTTTTTAGGAGCTACCTTTCATTGTAATTTGTCGTTTAGGTAAGGCCATGTCGCTTTCGACTTTGTTGCGTGGAGCTGCGATTAGGCTGACGGCATGTCGAAAGATGTCTGCTTACCCGGTCCCGGATGCCATGTTTGGCCTCAACGAGGAAGAAATCGCGGTAAACACTACTGAACCTAAAATGCTAAAGGCAACTTATTTGCCCTTATATGCATGTTGTTATTCTAGTGTTTAAATATTATCAAAAGCCTTCTGCTGGTTTTCTTTAATGATCACTTTGTCGGAAGATGTTACAAGAAGTTCTTCATTGTCGCTGACTTCTCGGCGCCCTCATCTCCCTCTTCAGAGCCGTGATGGCTCGAATCGGGCAGTTATTTTTTGTCTCTAGCGATCAATGAGTCTTTCATAATCATATCGAGTTCAATCAAATGGAGTGGAACACGTGCTATGGGCATTCGATTTCAATTATTGAGGTTCTGAAAAAGGCGAAGGTACCGAAACGCTGGCCACAATATAGAAAAATTCTTCGTATCACAGTGGTTATCATTTCTTGTCTCGATTGCACGCAAAGCATATTGTGGATGACTGGTAATTGGTTGGTAGCGGGATTTTTATAACACGACACATTCGACGCGATCCCTAGTCTGTTAGCTATATAAAGGAGTAACCGGATTCCAGACATTCCAATTTCGGGTTATGTTTATGCATTCCTGTAATTTAGTAGAAAATATTTAGTAAAAAAAATTTAGTAAAATAAAGTTAGTAATATCTGCCGACAAGTTATATGTTCTCTAGTAAGGTTAGAATTAAAAAGCCTCAATACATAGTTACATAGAGTTTGCATTTTCGAAAGGCCATCTCCCCTCCGACTGGAGGGGAACAGGTCCAGTCATTCACCATCTAATCTTTTTGGTAGCTTCTTTTGTTGAGTCGTTCGAATATATTCAGCATTTGCTGTCAGTTAGTGATCACGATTTCGCAATTCGCCATGCGGATAAGTGAAGATTTTTGATAGCCGTTCCATTTTAATTCTTAAGTGATTTCTTGCGACTACTATGCTGTCGATGAACATTTTGAATAGATTCGGAATGAAAACCTTACTTTCCATTTTCAGCTTCGAAAGTCGGTCCGCGACTTCGCCGATAAGGAATTGGCTCCTCATGCACAAACAATTGATCGTGATAACAACTTCGAAAGCCTCAGGTCGTTCTGGAAAAAGCTTGGAGATCATGGATTATTGGGTATTACAGCTCCTGGTAAGGTAGATGTTTGTAGTTAGTGATCTTCACAGTTTGTTGATTTCGAAGGCCTTGTTGGCTTTGTGTTTTTCATCTCTGCTCGTTTTTAGCGGAATTCGGAGGCTCACAAATGAATTACTTCTCCCATGTGCTTGTAATGGAGGAATTGTCTCGAGCTAGTGGCTCTATCGCACTTTCCTACGGTGCCCATTCGAATCTCTGCGTTAATCAGATCGTGCGTAATGGTACCCAGAAACAGAAAGAAAAGTACTTGCCCAAGGTGAACAGGATTACATAATTAATTTGGCAATTTATCGTTTATGTGCTGATGAGAAAAGCGTAAAGTTATCTGGCAAACAATGGAGTCGAGCTACACATGTGCGGTCTCGGTAGTCCTTTACCATTCCCTTCATCTGAAATTACCGTTTCTTCTTTTTTAAAAAGTTAATGCTGCGAATTATTAGTTGTCGGGGAAATCCTCAATATGCAGACTTGCGTTTCCATTTTTTTCACTAGTTAGTATAACGTTTTTGGAAGCATCGAATAGCTTATTACCCTGTTCTTCTGAAAATACTTTTCTGACGTAGTTTGTAACACCCTTCATAACTCAGAACAAGTGTTAGGTGTGACTAATCTGCCCAGCACAAAAACTTAATCATCAGTTTTAGCTAATCAGCGGTGAGCATATAGGAGCGTTGGCCATGTCAGAAACCAATGCCGGTTCGGATGTGGTCAGCATGAAGTTGAAAGCCGAGAAGCGTGGCGATAAGTGCGACTGTTAACTATTGTCTTCCAAACCCTTGCGAGACTTGTTTTTTCAAGGGCGTTTTCTTAAAGGTATGTATTGAATGGCACGAAATTCTGGATCACCAATGGCCCGGATGCTGATGTTTTGGTAGTCTATGCTAAAACTGATCCAACACTACACCAACACGGCATCACTTGTTTCCTAGTGGAGAAAGTGAGTTGTTTTATTTCCAAAACTTGGATCTCAGGCCAGAGCGAACCATGATCATCGTGTCAGGAGGTCCACATGTTACGATTTGACCTGAGGTCCAAGTGTTGCAAATACATAATAGACACTAAATAAAAGTTAGCATTGAGGTTTTTTCTTCTTTCTATTTGTCGCTTATTACCTACAAAGATGTATGTTCTATACTGGGTTATGACAAAAGTGAAGCACATTTTTGTAGGAAACTCGTGAATTTCAAAAACATTTAGAAGAAGAAGAAGAAGAAGAGTTCCCAAGATCGACTGTCTGTTAAACTCGGCACTGGATTAAAAATGTGTCGTTTTCTTTCTCAGCAATCGCGAGATTGTTATTCAGCACAAGAGTTCAGTTTCTTACAAGAGTATATGCAACTCAGCGGTAGCTGACGTTTCGGCAGTATCGCCTTCTTCGGAGCCTGGAAGGGTCTATTGATAGGCAGTTTACTCGGTCAAACCCTTCAACAGCACATTTTGATATAAAAGTCGCTACCCTCGCACAGGACTCCAAAACACCAACGTGCAAATTTTTCGAGGCTTTTTGGGTAAATGCCAAGAACCTGAGAGTGAATAGCGGGAAGAATGCCCAGAGATAACATGTCATCTGGCCCCGTATCTCAGAGCTGCTTTTTGATGAGAGACGGTGCAGTCATCATCCATATGCGACTCTCAGCGGCTGTTCTTCCTGGGTGGAAGGCAGGAAAAAAAACGGTGGGTTTTTCGAGAAGCTGCAGATCGTGTAATTATCGTTCAGATTTTCATCTTTCTATCTGTGCTGTTGAAGGGTTTGACCTAGTAAGTTGCGTATTAGTGTACTCTTCCAGGCTGTGAAGAAGGCGATGCTGCCGAAACGTCAGCTACCGTTGTGTTGTATGTGTTGTTTTTGTAAAAAAGTATACATGTGCTGAATAACAACCTCGCGATTGCTAAGAAAGAGAGCGAGATATTTAGAGCATTGTTTGAAATGTGACTGAGTGTTCAGAGCTCTTGAGTGCTTGAATATTCACATGTCTTTTATTGTTCAATTTTTTTCAGGGGTTTGAAGGATTCAGTACTTCACCAAAGCTAAACAAACTGGGTATGCGCGGTTCCAACACTTGTGAACTGGTGTTCGAGAATTGTGAGATTCCAGGCGAGGGTTGTACTTCTTCACCTCTTTATCCTGTTTAGTGGTGCTTATTTAGTAGTTCTCCAGCACTCTGATTTTTTTGAGGTTTCAACATTTTCCTTTTCTTTTTCCTTTTCTGTTTTCTGAGCAAATTGCTCTCATTTCTTCGTTTGTTGCTATCTGGAACGCAGAGTACTTACGGGAATTTCCCCCAACACGCTAAGCAAAAAAATTTTTTGTCTTAAAGTTCAAAAAAGAAGTAAAAATTATTAAATGGCTTGTCTTCGAGTATTGTAGGTTTTCACAACACTTTTCCCATGTTTCGTTGTCTTGCAATCGTTTTTCCACAAAAAACATCAGGGTCCTGAGCAGGTTCACCTTGGCGCGAAGATCCAAAACTTGTTGCTACTTGTGAATATTATTTTTGGAAGTATTTTTGGAATCAATTCGATTCCTCCAAGATTCACTGTAATATTTTTCTCCAGATGTCGTTAATTTTATGACCACCCAATTGAATTTGGTTCTACGCGACATATTCTACTGAATATTGAAGAAGGGAGATCCTTCAAAGCACTAAGTTCAAGGACGGCTTCATATTGAATGTTCGCAATCATAAAACGTCGGTCGAGCGCTCTGTGTATTGTTCATAGATTTTTTGGTTTTGCCAAAATATCGACTCATGTTGCTGTTGCATAGTATAGAGCTCAAGAACTATTGTCTCACTACGGTGAGCACTGGGAACAGCAAGTTTGTCAGTGGTCTCTGAGTGGAACCCAAAAGTGGGTAACACTTTTCGTTGTTTTTTTTTCTACTAGGCTTTTCTGTCAATAATTATTAGTACTCATTGAACAAGGGCGCATGTAGCGGTCTGAGGCGCCCTGGCAATGCACACGGGATCGATCTCCGCGCCCCAAGCTCACCAAGCCCTCCATGCCTCCGGCGTCGACAAATTGGTACCAGACTTATCTGGGCGGATAACATCTATGGGTTTATACATCGGTTGGCCAAAGCGAGTCATTGTAAGCCCAGATATGCATTCAGTCACCTCCAGCGGTGCTTAATAATGTCGAATGCATAATGCATCACCTCAGGGATTGATCAACGTCGAGAGCTTTATCCTTTATTCTTTATCCTTTATCCTTTATATTTATCGAGCATCTTTATGGTTTACTCGCTCATTGAATCACTCAAAAAGATCTGTTCTCTTTCATACTAGGCGTTCTTCATTAACCGATTTTTTTTTCAATTAATCTATAGCAGTGTTTATCACCTGTTTCATTGAGATGAGATAGTCCTATAGTAGTGAGCTGGTAGGGTTTCACCCAGGTTTTGTTGACCGACGGAGATTTATGTGCTACTTCTCCACACCGATTCTGTCCATGATTTCCTTTTCTCGCGCTGCCTGTTGGGTTCTCGTTCACCTGCATGATCCTCCTTTTCATACCTTTTTTGGTTGATATTAATGACAAATCGTGTACTTTCTACACCATCGGGATTTCTAGTCGCAAGTCTCTCCTAATTCTTTTCGAGCTGTTTAATCATCTTTGATAAACGTTTATGCTTATCTTAAATTTTTGAGTGGCTTGCTCAGAGTAAGTTCGGAAGCATTCCAGAATGATGTTGTGATCTTCCTTAATATCATCGATCTTCAGCGGTTGAAATTGGCTATGGTGTCACTTAGACTAGACTGCTCGTATAAGACTGACAATTGAATTATTGTTGATTTGCTCGTATGAGACCTACTTCTAGTTTTCTAGATAGATTCGTATCTTTTTCTTCTGCATAGTTAAATTGATTAGCGGAGAGATTACGATGATGTGATTCTGTGCAAAAAGATGAAACGACAGGAACGTCACACGGACTCCATCTCCTGCAGCGTACGGTAGTATTCCATATGAGAAGTTCCGTTTAGCAATTCACTAGTCAGTGGATGGTGGATATACATTGATGGATTCCTTGGAATAAGAATATTCTGAAAGGATAGAATCCTCTTTTAGTAATCTCGCTGAAAAATCTCTGTCTGCGTCTTAATGCTATGAATTTGGCAAATTTTGGATTCTTCATTTTTTTAGGAGGTCTCCTTGCGGAGGAGTCTTTGAGGTTTTCATAAAATGAGTTTTAGAGTTTCACATCATCATGTTAGTTGGTCATTATCAGCTATAGAATCTTCTTATCTTGGCTGGCGGAAGCACAGCTGAATATGTTGGGACACGGGCTTCTTGTTCATAATTTTTGGTGGGGAAAAATATTTGTTTTATATGGTCCACGTCATCAAGAAGATCATGGGTATCATGATCTGATGAAAGTTGTTTCGGTAGAATATTGGAGCATAGGATTAGCCATCCTAAGGCGTTCCCAGATCTTCAACACAAGCATTTGCAGAGTTAGGTTGGCCCCCTTGAGTGTAGACTTGGTCTAGAACGGCAGCCGTTTCTGTGGTTTAACTGAGGAACGTATTTCTCCAGTTTTAGTCCTTTGTATCGTCATGAAAGTAACAGAGAGAACCGGAATTCATCACTTTCAGTATGACGACTTTCCTTCTACATTCAATCTATTCCTAATATCATCTTCTCTTTTCTTCAAGAGCTTTCATGTTTCTATTTTTTAGAAGAAAATGTCATGGGTGGTGTTGGCAAGGGCGTGTACGTGTTGATGACTGGGCTCGATATTGAACGCCTAGTGCTTTCCGGTGGACCAATGGGGGTAGGATTCATTAAATTACTCATCCCTTCTTGCAAATTTATTTATTCGTTCGTTTGATATTTTATTTGTTATTTATGCTTTTAAAGACTGTCACACCTACTTGCGCATTGCTTTATAGTGAACACACTTTGGGAAATTTGCTCCCGTGTCAGAATGTTGATGAAAGGCCAAGTTGTTTTCTGGAATTAGTCGCAGTTGTTTGCTTCCCATATGAGATGGTGCCGTGCTCCTCATGTGTGTTCATCGTCCATCTATATTAATCCGGTAGCTTGAATAACCATACCAGAGCAGTTGGGCTCTCACGGACTACGTGGACTCTCCAGGACTGTGACACATTCGTCTGTAAATATTAAACGCTGCTTTGGCAGTCGTCAGCGACCCTGAATCCTTCAGAGATATAAACACATTCGTGGCTTTATTAAAATGATTAATTCGACAAAAAATTGGAAATGCATCTCCTTGAAACTGGTTGTAAATTTCAGGATAATGCAAGCCGCCTGCGACGTTGCGTTCCAGTACGCGCATCACCGTGAGGCTTTCGGTACGCAAATAGGAACATTCCAGGTGAGTTACTACTAAGCGGCTCAGGGTTCTTGTGTTCCGTTTACAGCTTATATTGGACTTTCCAGATGATTCAAGGAAAAATGGCTGATATGTATACAACATTGAATGCCTGCAGAGCTTATTTATATACGGTTGCCAAGGCAGCCGACAACGGTCATCTTTCAAACAAAGTGAGAACAACGGACTCAGCGCGTGTCGTTACGTGTAGTTGTCTCCGACCAGTGTCTAACTGATCAGAGTCTCGCTATTTCATTTTATTTCCTTTGAAGTCACTTCTAGATCTTATAAGAGGAAATCTCACTGTATTACGTATATTTCAAATTGGTTAGCTAAACTTTACAGCAGTTGTGCCCTAAACATTTGCTTAAATACAACGTTTCTTAGCTCAGGGAAAACTCTCGTTATAGGATTGTGCTGGAGTTATATTGTATCTGGCTGAGAAGTGCACACTAGTATGCCTGGATGCCATTCAAATTCTAGGTTTTCTTCTTTATTCTTCTTATTACGTTTTTCTTCATCTTCTTGTTTCACATCTAAATCTATTTTCCCTTTGTTTTTTTTATTTTCTAACCTTCTCAATTTACACTTTTTAAGGAGGGAATGGATACATAAATGATTATCCCACTGGGCGTTTATTGCGGGACTCAAAGTTGTACGAAATCGGTGCCGGCACCAGTGAGGTTCGACGGTTGGTTATCGGTCGTGCGCTTAACAAGGAGTACATCCAGTAAACTCATTCTAACCATTAGTAAATTCTGGGCCATGTCCGACTGACTATAGCACCTTCTGATTAGTACAGTTTAGCTCCTTGTAAATGTTTTCTATCTTTCTGATGTAGGCTATATTTTTAAGCACAGTGTTTTCATGAAAACTTCTCCTTGTGGGAGCGTTGATTTTTCAACGTTTGTCCTAACTTTGAATTACTCAATAAAACGGGCTATTTCGTTAAAGCGCATTATGGACGGTTTGAATTTCTAAGCAGGGCCTTCTTTCACTTAACTGCCTTTGTTTCTACGTAAGTAATCAACTATCAAAAAATATGTTTATGAGCTAATATGTTTGTTTGGAAATGTATCTGTTATTGGTTGAAAAGAAAATGACAAGTGAGAAGTCTGTGCGCTAAGGAGTAATTGTGCACGTTATCTCTGTGCAAAAACAATAAGAACTGTATTAAATTAAAAGTAGGCAAAGATTGAAGTAAATATTTCTGAGACTGGTTCTTGCTGGACAGTGGTAAAATGTATGGATGCTGTATAAAAAAAGTACACAGAGGAAAGACCTCATTAACCATATGCAGCATATATGTTGCGTTGGGTAGTTCGTGCGGTAGCCGGAGCCTGCTATTTCAGACTTGGTCAAAGCGCCATAATATTTCTGCTTGTGTAGATGAAGAGCTTAACAATCTGCTACAATAATATCTGCTCATGAGGTAAGGAGCAAAGAGCAGGAGACAGTGGTAACAATGCGAGGACAGAGTAGGGAGGAGTATTCATAGTAACTCAGTGGCTTGTGTACAAGATTTATGAAATATTTGCTTGGGCAATTTGATGGCCCGTCTTTGGTAGTCTGCTTCGAACATGGCATCCGCCAAGCCTTTTCCATAACCATGAAATCATTCCTATCTGCGAGTGCAGACGGATGGCGTAAGCCACGAATACGTTCGCCCATTGTTTGGGTGGTCTTCTAAGATGACGCTTGCATTCTCTTGAAGTTCAGCCCACTTTTCTTTTCGTCCATTTGCCACGTGTTCTTATTATGTGACCTGCCTCTCTTCGCTTCGCTTTCGATGTATGTTCTCCTGAATCTCAAAGATGGGATAGGTTTCGAATACCTGAGCAATGAATTCCGGCTAGACATGAGTGCCGGTTAAATTACAGAAGACAAGACATCGTTCACAGTCTTTGTGGTTACTGCGCAGATTTCTCGATATGTTTGAAGTACTACCCTTCGTTTCTGCTGCATAACAGTATTGAAGGACTACTGAACAGAAAAGGCGGTGAGCGCGGATATTTGGGGCCATTTGTTGGTCGGTACCTTCTTTGAGCGGCAGGGATGCGGTCCATGTTGCCATCTTTCCTCTGTCTAATTCCTCGCTGTTATTTTCTATGTTCACTGAACATCGAAGGTACACGTACCAGGTAGCGCCTGTGATCAAAGAACCATTTAGTTGGATTTGTCCACCTTCGCACCATGGGTTCTTCATGAACTGGGTCTTCGTCCTATATATAAGCAGTCCAATCCTTTTTTCTCCCTTTCGTTGAGTCCATTGAGCACCGCCTCTTGTTTACTAATACTCATCAAAAAGTGGCTGTGGCATCCGGTAACGAATATTTCGTAGGAAATTTCAACCGCGTATACGTATGCATTGCCGCTCCGAATCGAGCGACGTCATTGTCGGTGTGGCAGTAAAGAGCTCTAGCGAAACTGTATCGCCTTGTAGAGCCAAATGCGTATAGGTATGGCAAGGAGTCGAAGAAAAAAGCTGTGCATTTGCATTTCCGCACATTCCCATACTTGTTTTTGTGTGCTTGTACACTTGCCATTTATATAGTAGCGGCTACATGATAGAGTACTGCCGATAACCAAGTAACAAAAAACATTTTGGTTCATTTCCTCTCTTTCCACCCTTCACACACAAAGAGGGCGCTTGTAAGAAACATGTTTCGAACAACTACCTCACTGTGCACAACTAGGTAACTAAAGGAAGAATCGCGCGACTTGGCTCGGCAAATAGCCATCTCCAATAGCTACGAAATAGTGACAGCACGAGATAAGTTTAGTAGGAAGCGACGCTCCAAAACGAAACACTTGGCCAAAAGAAAGTCCCGTTTATGTTGCCCATTATTAGGGATGAAGTAAGCGTAGCTATAAAACGATGCTTAAGAAGGGCAGGTCTAGAGGAATCAGTAGCGATAGTTGAAATACTACCGGATATCTTTGTCGTCAGTTAGTTCGTAACCGCCTGCATGACCATCTATGTGAAACACCAAATTGCACAAATTGCCCTTACGGTAGGGACGGTGATTGCACGAATTCAGGTGCGATCTAGCTGACCTCTTGTACTATTTGCGGGGATGAATATATTGGCGGAACGGGCAGACCTTAACGTGTCCGTATAAAAGAACATATAGATGGCAAAGTAAAAGCAAGGCAAAGTACCCCCAATAGGGACGCATAGGACACAAAAAACATAGCGGTGACGATCTTGACGTAAGTCAATATCCTTGCACAGGAGACTAAAACACCAATGGTGAGTGCTCCAGAGAAGCTGATTATTATAAGGGTGAAGATCTACTTATTGCATTTTACCCTCTGAGATTATGACAGTGTGTTGATGAGCAGACTGCGTTTCAATTTGACCTTAGCGGGTTTTGAAGAAGGCGAAACGGCCGACATTTCAGCTACTGGTTATGAATAAATGCTGTGATAATACCTCCTTGTCTGCTCATCAAAAAAAGCGGTAAATTGAATCATAATTCCTATTTCAGAAAACCTCATGCTTCACAGTTGATATGAGGCCTTTTTTTATGGAGAACATTTGAAAGCATTCAGTGTGGCGACCCTTCTCGAAAGGATTACATGAACCACCAAAGCGCTATGGTACAAGAGCGATCTTAAAGAATACAAGATGGTTCACTCGACAAATCCAATATATCTCAGCAAATACTACTTTACATCAACGTTAACACTTTGTGAAAACAAGAAATCAAGGGTTTATTCAGAAGACAAACGAGAAGAGACAATATTAGCCATTTACGAAATAAAGGCTGTGTTAATGCAAATAACAAGCTCGACAGAAACTAACCAACTTCACGCAACCATTAACATTCGTAGAGAAAACTAAGAAAAGGCAATGATAAGAAGAAAAACAAACAGCGTACTTTGTTAGTTTGGTAGGCTTTCCTGTCATACTTCTTTGAACAGCATCTTGTCTACGTGAGAACAATAGCAAACAATAAACCAAACGTAAGTCGGTTTCACATAACTCGAAATAAGCTCTCGTTCAGACATTTCCTTAAGGACGGGACTAATGTACTAATCTGCCAACTGTATTAAGTCAGAAATGTCCTACATATCGACAGGTATTAGTTAGTCCTACATATCGACAGGTATTAGTTACCATACTACGTGCCAGCAAATGAAGTACACAGACTTCAACATGGCACACTGCCGGAAGAGCATCTTACTGGAGGCGAAACCACTTAAAACGTGCTATGTAGAAGCGTATCGCTCAGTGAAGTGAACCAATCGAATGCCGCTCCATCACATCGAAATCAAGGTCGACTCGATGCGACAATGAACATCCACATCGGAATAGCGGTCAGTTGTGGACCATCGACCCGGATCAATGCAGCTCTGAAGAAAAACGAAGGTACCGAAACGTTAGCCGAGCAAATCTTTCTATTAAAACCTCGTGTTGGCTTAGTCGTACAAGAGATTACTGACTATTGTTACCGAGGTTTAATGAAATCCGGCTTTTAGGATATCCCACACAGTTTGCGGAATAATCATAATGAATGAAAAGTCCAAAAACAGAATACGGACAAAATATGAAAAAATACCTAAGCTCTAAATCCTGGAGAGAAATTGAACCAGCGTAAATAGAAATCAGCAGCACCGAATTCTTTTACCACTACGATGCTTATTTAGAAATTCAAACTTTCCTTTGTAAACATTACTGGCCACTAGTCAAGAAGGAAGGCACGTATTCTAAGAGCCATCACACTGCCAATGAGCGTAAGTGGTGGCTGACCATTTCGAAAGTACAATAAGCTGTCTCGTTCACTTATACACCTCCTATAGAATTTATTTGCTTACAGACAGTCAACTAAAGCGACTGTACGTAGCCCACACAAGGTAGGAATGTGCAAAGTTCTCGACGCCCATAAATATCGCTAGCTCTGTGTCACAATGGAGCCTACATAATAGTAGAAATAGTAGTCCACTCTATCTCTTTTCGCACCTTTTTTATTCGCTTTGTTACCGATTGCAAGATAAATGGTGAAAAAGGTGCTGAACCGTCTTGACATGTGAGGGTGAACCTCTTCAGTGGTTTCATAGCGTTTGATCTTCATTTTGAATTAACCGAAAACGGCATTTAGAACGCATCGAAAAGATCGCAATGATTTTGTAAAAGAGGGCTTATTGTTTAATGTAAGCCAATTGTAAAATACTTACAATTTTTCGCCTGAACTCGAGGTGCTTCCGATATTACTGTCACCAGCATAACACTGGCCACTTGCCTACATTCTGCATCTCGCAGATGTTGAACTGCACACGATGCAAGGAAAGAGTAGCCTGTTCGGATGTAGTTTTGAATCTAAAGAACCAATCACAGATAAGCGAAAGAATTCAAGTACATTTAAAGAATACGCATACCAATGTCTACGATCATATCAAAAATTTTTACCAACATTTGTTACCAAACACTACTGTGGTGAGCAAAATAGCAAAATGATACCAAGAAGAAAAACCGCAATAAATGATCGCAAATCGTTCACCTTGGGATATCGTGAAGACCTCATGACTACCTACCACTTCGTGACTTCCATCAGAAATCACCAGTGTGATAATTCGAAAACCCAGTTTCGTCGTTACCATCCAAGTGACGTAGATGTGACTTAGCTTTTAAAGTCATTTAAGCATTCCGGATTTACGCAACTAAGTCCGGCGTTGTAAAAATGCATATGGAAATACCTCTGTGACAACGTAGCAGATGTGTATACGCATATTTACTCTGAGGTTGTTTTAACCTCCATGATAGAGGAAAAGGTGCCAATCGACGAGTAGCCTGAAGACGAAAAAACGAGACAATATGCAACAAATATCTCAAATAAAGTCAAGAATGCGCTCAACCAACTTGAAAGGTATGCTTCGGATGCATAAAGCAGCCTGCCACCCCTCAAGCAGTGAAGTGAAGTTCATCGTCAAACTTGCAATGTGATATCATATCCAATTTGGCCCACTTATCTGGAAGGGAGCACTTGAAGTGTAGAAACCGTGATTTAGACGCGCCTCTAGTCGTTGCGTGTTGAGGTGCGTCGCTGGGCGCCCCGATTGTCGCGTTGCGTGTTGCGTTGCGTTGTTGGACGTCTTCGAGTTCGTTGAGGCGGCCAGTGGACCAAACGTCTTAGCTCTTGGCCAAAGCTACCACTGTATTGGTCAGTTCGTTTTGTAGATGGTTCTCACCTTCCAGCATGCAACGCGAGACTTTGCGTAGGAACGGCAGCTCGTAATTTCAGACTAGGGTAGTAAAACCGTTTACATGCATAGTACTTACACGACAATCATTCAGTTAAGTTAGAAATGTAAAGACAGAAAATTACAAAGTGAATTGGTTCAGCTGCCGGTAGTAATATGCATAGGAAGTTGCGCTAACGGCGATGTAGAGCGCTACGCAATTGGTTCATGAGGGTATTAAATTAGTGTAACTAAGACGGTGTACCCGACTATGCGACGACAGTGAAAGATTGAGATAGCGGTAACGAAGTTACACTAACAACGAAGTAGAAGATTTTGGGGAATAGCAAAGTCTTGAACATGATAGTTCACACATCGCGGAATCGTTAGGGATTTGATGCGGCAACGGTGACTTTTGAGGAGCACTTATGAGAAGTGAATGCTTTTTGAGACAGTTGCTATATTAACAACGTACAGCGATTAAATGAGGATTGACGATAACTTTACTGTGTTGGTGATGAAAGTTCATGAAACCTTACCTAACAGTATTCCTACCTAAGCAAATCGGAATAGTTGTGTAAAGAGAAGATTAAGAATAAGAAAAAAATGGTAAGGAAGGATGAGGACAATCATAACTTATCGTCTGAAGGCAAATGTGTTTGCTATGGAGTGTGACCAACATCAAAACGAATGGAAAAATCGAGTCACCAGGCAATGCTGCCATTCCCGGTGGTATGCCGGAAGTTTGAGGAGTACCAATGTAGAGCAGACGCACGGGCCTTATGTTAAGTCATTTGTGATACAATAAGCTACATGACAGGGAGTAATGAAGATAAGTACATGGTTAATGCAGGGTATATCAAAATGGAAGACAAAGAATGTTTCACGAGAAATTTTCTCCAGAGTACCACGATCTCTGGAAAATTCCATACACGTTATTCCTGAGGAATATCTTTTTGTAAATGTTTTTGTAATACAGTTGTCGATAAAATCGACCAATTATTAAGTTAGATGTGCTAGATCACTTATTATTCGATGCTCTTTTTTATTCACGTTTTAGCGTTACATGTTTCAGATTCTCCTTAAACCTTTGCATAGTGCAAAAACCTTGCGTTCAAATAGCTAACAAAATTGTCATGGCCCCCTAAATAAGTCGGGCGGGTGTATAGAGAACTTCTCTCTGGGAAAGTTCTCTATCTTTCTATACAATAACATTTGATGTCCATATATGGCCGCCTCACAGTCGCACATCAAACACCGTAATGTAACTTTTATAATCTACTCGGTCTATTATGTTCAATGTTTCAGGCACAGTAGCGATTCAGGTTTGACTCCAGTAGCACACCAACGATGGCTTATCCGAAGGAGGAGGAGTAACAGTGGAACAGTTTACTAATTCCTTGCGAAACAACGAAGCCAATGACGTTGATATTTCAGGCAGTTAGGTACAGTCTACTGCAGTCCAGGATCGACGATCCAGATTGTCCGCGGTTGCATACGCACGCGGCTCTCGCAGCCAATATAAGCCAGGTGCCTTCGACGGCGGAGACATACCATCACTCACCTCACCCCGATCGGTAGCGCGGATAATCCGCTCCTCACAACATCATTCATTGTCACTCTCAATCACCACAATTCATTCACAGTCATACTCACTCATTCTTATCCATTCACATTCATCCTTCAGTAATCAGAAGATTATTGTATCTAGTTTCTTAGTTTGTTTACGGTGCAATGTCAGTAGTGGCGGGTGTTTCCAAATGCGTTATGTTTGCAACGCCATCTGTGGCATGTACCATTCCTCCCGCAATGTACGCCATGCGTACAAGGCCGCTGAGCGGCCAACTTATGCTGTGTATTCTGTTAAGCCGCTATAGGCTTATCAGTTTCCAGCCATTATCATATTGGCCCTTGACTCTTAGGCAATGGTGGCACCCATAGATGCTCAAACTTCACGTTGCTGACATAGCGTTATCGACGACCAGCCGCCTGACTATGTTCCGTAGATGACTCATCACTTACTGTCCTCATTGATCCACTAAAATGCACCTCATCGTTATAATGTTGAAATCTTAGCTCAGCCGAAAATACGGCCCGTCTGTAACCCTCTCCACCTCAGCATACTGTCTCCCTCTCCGTCTCAGCGTAC
Organism: Angiostrongylus vasorum; assembly: GCA_018806985.1. NCBI lineage: Eukaryota > Metazoa > Nematoda > Chromadorea > Rhabditida > Metastrongylidae > Angiostrongylus > Angiostrongylus vasorum. The sequence continues at coordinate 111,291 of JADANN010000215.1, forward strand.
AGTCTCCTTTCTCGGCCCCCCCAGCATACTGTCTCCCTCAGCCGCCGCGCTGGTCGCGGATAGACGCGACGCGGCGTCGCTCACGGCTAAACAACGGTTACTTCTTGGTAATTGTTCATTATTACTATTAATGTAATTGTGTTAATTACTTATTAATGGTATTATAATATTCGAATGCCATTATCTCGTTGTTAGCCTCACTTCACTACTAGCCTTCGCACCTCATAGCTTTAACTGACGTCATTCCTCTACCATTACTTCTCCATCGTTACTATTATGTTATTAATGTTATATTTGTGTATTAAAGGTTTAATTACCCAAGTTTGAGGCTGGTAGATCAACACATCAGCTAAAAGACCCGCGTGGCTAATATTCTACACAAACCGAACCGCTAGTAACCGCCGCTAACTAGCCGTTACAACAGTAGATCAGTGGGGTGGAAAATGCAAAGTGGTTAGAGACGTGGTCACTAATATAGACACCGGTTATGGTTCGACTGCGCTATAGGTGGACCAAGCTTCTCATAACAACGCACTGAACAATTTTCTACCAAACTTTTTAAGCTAAGCTACGACTAATTCGCAAAGAGTCCTAGGCAAAGGCTCGGCTCTCTTTGCGGTGAAAACCTGGCAGCGCTACAGTAGAGGCACCCAACAGGTTCCAGGCAGAGGCAACTCGAGCAGCATTCAATGACATTTACGATGAAGAACATAGACTTCATTTGACAGCGGAGCAAAGTAGCAAATCCGAACCGAACATCGTTGATGGCGGATACCAGATAACAAACCGTATGAAGAAGTATGGGAATCTGCACAAAATGTGCTTCGGATCATATGAACATTATATACAACGGTGTGGCGAAATATTTTACACTGACCCACGCTATTATTGAATAGACGAGAACTGACTCATTACTAGAGTGAAACTATTATTTATTAAAAATTTACCATTCATTGGAGACATATGTATTAACTTGCCAACTGATGTGTGGTGCAGTATCTCCTATTCTCCTAATATATTGAGAATGGAGTGTAGATACAGCAGATTTGGGAAAATAGCGCATCACTCTGGGGAAATATTCAGTTTTTCTTCCTATTTCAAATAACTGTTAGATGCGTTATATCAGAAAGCGTCGAAGAAATTTCCAAGGTATGCCACAAATTCGTAAAGGTGGAAGCATGAGAGAAAATGTAAACAGAAATGGACGGCTTGTTCACAATGAGCATCGGCACCACATATAACATATCATCGCTAAATGCCCTAAATGTACTGTGCGCAAGGTCTGTGTGAGGAAGACAAAGGGGGGCGAAGTGTATTGCACCCATTTCATTCCTTTGTTTAGAGCAGTTATAAAGTTCTGTTACGGCATCATTTTACTGATACTTTGAATGTTGTGCTGAAACATTTATTTTCCTAGCTTTTTTACTCGACCTTTATTTACGCCTACTGCGCGGATCCCACCCTTACTCACATTCGATTCCTTTCCCCACATCCATCATCCACGAAGGTCTTCCAACTTTTACATTTGGCTTCGGTTGCTGTTTGAGGACTTTCATCTCATTTTGAAAGTTTGGCGTCGAAGAATGTTGGACGAGATGATTCTCTCTGGTGTTCTGACATAGCCGGGCTAGAGCACTCCTATTTGGCGTGGTTAATTCTCAGACAAGTCCGTTACCAATTTCTCGACCAGGGAGAGATGAGAAGCTTGGTGAGCACGGTGAGCACGGACGGGATCGAACCAGCACCGTACTTGTGATATTCGTCACCACTGTCACCATACTACGCGACAGCTACTTTCCATTCTTTGCTGTACTGTTTCTACGTACACACAAATAGCATACCTTATGTAGAATTGACTCATCATCTCACTCATCAACCCACGTGAATAAGACACGGTCCCACTCACAACAGTGCGGTGAGTAGTTTTTCAAACAAAAGACAGCGTTCACAGATCTTTACTAATACTATAGATATTTCACTGAATTATATGGATATCATTACATAAAATTCGTCCAGGCTTTGAAGAAGGCGAAATCACCGAAACGTCAGCCATCGAGCTGCAGCAACAACAACAGCGGCAACTAATAACAACCTCTTGTCATCGCAATAAGGGAAATCCGTCAGAATAAATGAAGGTCGGCTTAAAAAGTGATAAAGCGCAGTTATCTCATCACGAAACTATACTCTTCGAGGAAACTTTCTCCAATTGATTTCCGTACCCTCATTATTGCGGTTACTCTTGTCACAATACCGCTTTGCTCTATTTCAGCGCTCACAATACACTACTACCACCTTCCAGTAAAAGGTTTCGTGCCTCCGTCAGTATGCATAGTGTCACTGCCAGCTTCTAAAGTTGTTGGGAACCACCTGATATGCTTAAAGGATCATCATTTTGCTCACTTTTACCTGACGTAGCAAGTCTCACCTAAACGAGATAGTGGATTTCTCATCTCGTTTCGAAGTTTACATGGTGCGTGACATCATACTCTTTGCCTTCTGAACGAAGATACAGCTTTCCATTCTAGCTCTTGGACATATACACCCTAATAAAGCGTTGGGCCAATAGTCAACGATATTATGTGGTTTAAATCATACATAATCATGAGTGCCTTAGTAAACTGAATTCGTACTCCTGTGGGTACTTTTTCACTACTTTTGGGCATTTTTCCATGCTCCTCAAAGAACTTCGTGACCATGTGCTTTGAGGAAATAAGAACATTAAGCGTAGCAGTTCTGCCCCTAACTATACTTGGCAATAAACCGTTTATTGATTTGGATTTTGTATTTCAGATTGGATTACCCATTAATTGAGCATTACCAAAAATTAAAACTATGGTGTCACAAATAGAACATAGTAATAACAAAAGAACTGTAGAAATTCTGTACAGCTTTGCCGTAAACGCATTACTGCTACCATGAATCTTTGGACATAGGAAATGCATGGGTGTACAGAGTTTTTTGACGTTTCATCTCTTTGCTGACGTTTGCTTACTTCCTTTGGCCATGCTAAAGACGACCGATCCTGGCTTATTCTGTCAGACTGTGGCGAAATTGATCAATCTACATTACCGAATTCACAGAAGAATTTCCATATTTTGCCCGATAAAGGTATTGGAGAGCCCTAGTATGATATATTTAGAAGCCTAGAGTTTTCTCCTAACATTTCTACTTATCTAGCCTTTCATCTGCCAACTGTTGCAAAGCTGAAGGAATATGAGTGCATCAGAAGACTGACACCATCTGTCAAATTTACGTCGGCACAAATATCTGCACGTTGATTTCCTTTGAGTTTACATAATTTGTACGTAATGCGCAGGATTAAAATTGTCGCACTCTTGTGCGAACGTCAACAGCAGATTTGGAAATGTACGAGATTGGTTGGCAATCTGGTGACCTCCTAAATTGTGTTGTTTGTGTCCTTTATGTTGTCTTGCAGTTTTCCCTGTCGATTAAGGGAAAAGTTGAAGAGTATTATGTTCTCAAAAAATAATCGGTAACTTTCGTAGGTGATTTGGGACATCCTAATTGATCACCAGCAGTTATGAAGTTTGCACCAACCAATGCCCTTGCTTTGCCTTTCTCCCAGTCAATTTTTCTCGCCAGCAAACAAAAGCTAAAACATTGTTATTTCGGCTGTACCCTTAACGTAACCTAGTTCAATGCCGATTTGTGTTTCCCTGATCATTCCCGTTTACAAGGGCCGGGTAGAAGAATTGGCTAGGAGAAAGTGTGAGATGCAATGGGTAACACGTGAACACTCGGAGAGGGGTGTCACCACTCGGATGTGATGAGCATGAAGTTTAAAGCTGAGAATCGCTACGATAACTGCGACTGTTAACTAATATTTTCAAAAACATTTTCTTGAAGATAATGGCACGAAGTTCTGGATCACCAACGACCCAGATGCTGATGTCTTGGTAGTCTATGCTAAAACTGATCCAACACTACACCAACACGACATTACTTCTTTCTTGGTGGAGAAAGTGACTTTTTTTATTTGCAAAACTTTGGCCTAAGGCCGGATCAAACCATGATTACCATCTTATGAACCTCATGGGTTACGAACGGCGCCACTGAGTATTGCTTTGCCTTTAACTGTCAGAGCAAATAAAAGGCAATGTAAGGATCTCAGTGGTGCCGTGAGTAACACATGAGCCTCTTACCTCACCAAAGCTAAACAAACTGGGTATGCGCGGTTCCAACACTTGTTAACTGGTGTTCGAGGATTGTGAGATTCCAGGCGAGGGTTGTATTTCTTAACCTCTTTGTAAACTCCTATTTAGTCGTTCTGCGACACTCTCACTTTCGGAGGTTTCAAGATTTCCTTTTTTTCTTTTTTCCCTTTTCTTAAATGGCTTGCATTTCCCTGTTTATTACTATATGGAACGCAGAGTCCTTACGGAAATTTCTTTAACACGCCGTGCAAAAAATTTTAGTCCTAGAATACAACGAACGAATATGGCCCGTCTTCGAGTGGTTTGAGTTTCCACAACAATTTTGCTATCTGTTTCGTTGCCTTTGCAATCGTTTTCCCGCAAAATATATCAGGCGGCTTCCTGCACAAGTTCATTCATTTTGGTGTGAGGATCCAGAAGTTAGTTCTAGTTGTGGATATAGCTAGCTTATTTGTTGAGAAAACACATATTTTTTGGAAATGTTTCTCGGAATCGCTTTGATTCTTTCGGAATTCGCTGTAACGTTTTTCTCTAGCTGTCGTTCATTTTATGATACACGAGATTTCTAATGCAACTTGAAGAAGCGAAATCTTTGAAAGCGCTGAACTTTAATAACGGCTTTATCTTGAATACTCGCCATGTTAAAACGCTTTTTATACTGTTGGTAGGTTTTTTGGTTTTGCCAAAATATCGACTCGTGTTGCTGTCGAATAGCATGGAGCTCAAAAAACTTTTGTTACTATAAGTCAGTACTATAAACACTGGGAACAGCTAGTTTGTCAGCGGTCTCTGTTTGAACGCCTAAATCCCGTTGGGCTTTTTTGTTCTTTTTCTTTCTACTAAACTTTTCTGTCTTTAATTACCGGTACTCATTGAAAGAGGCGTGTGTAGCGCAGTGGTCGAAGGAGCCTTGCAGTAAACCTGGGGTCGATCAACGCGTTTGATACAAGACTTGTCTAGGAGGATAACAGCATTGGCTCAATACATCAGTAGGCCACTGCGAGTCTTTGTAAAGGCCAGATATGCACCCAGTCACCTCCAAAGATACTTAATGAAGTCGAAAATATAACGCATCCATCAGGTATTGATCAACTTCGAAAGCTTTGTCTGTTCACTTTTTAAGTTTACATTTCTGATTTGATTGCACGATTGTCGTGTAAATGCCATGTATATACACGGTTTAAATACCCTAGTTTAAAATTACGAGCAGCCGCACCATACACAATGTTTCGCATTGTAGGATGAAAGGTGAGAAGCATCTACCAAACGAACTAACCAGTGCATTTGGTGCACTGGGCAAAAGCTAAGACCGTTTGGTCCATTGGACGCCTCAACGAACTCGAGGGCGCCCAGCAACGCAACGCAACACCCAATGCGACACTTGAGGACGCCTAGCGACGCATCCCAACACGCATCGACCAGGGGACGCTTCTAAATCACCCTTTCTACATTTCAAGTAACGCAAATACTCCTTTGCAAATAAGTTGTGTGGATCGCATAATCGCATATGTTTTTGCATTACAAAAATGAGTAAGTGTATTCTGGCAGCTTATATTACTTTTGTTCCTTTTCCATGTCTCCTATTCAGGTACACAATTTCTCTTCGCTAGTAGAGAAATCGCAGCCTTGTTCATGGGCCCAAAGCGACGCCTTTAAGTCGGTGTGCTACATTTCTGACTTTTATTAAGCTTATTTGTTGCGTGTCGTTTTGATTTTTTTCCTTCCAGACTTGCTGGAATTCCTGATGCCAATAATTGGTAGCTATCCATATATCATGGAGGTAAAGAACCTCAGCGCCAGATAGTGTTAATGTGCATATACGTATCTGCGACATTTCCTGCGATAGAGGTATTTCTATGTACATTTCCAAAACTTAATTTAGTTCAAAAACCGGACTCAGTTGCATAAATCTGGAATGATCAGGTGACCTTCAAAGCTAAGTTGCGTCTGCGTCATTTGTATGGTAACGACGAAACTAGGTTTTCGAGTTCCCATTCTTGACTTCTGTTGGAAGTCACGTAGTGGTCGGTAGTCATGTAGTTTTCACGGTATCACGAAGCGAACGATTTGCAATCGTTTATTATTGTTCATCCAGAGTTGAATCTAATGCTTTAATATGGTTTTAATCCTTTATCATTTTTCCTTTTAAATTGGTTCTGCGGTGAATCTTCATTTCAACTCCCAGTTGTTACAATCTTTACCAGTCGAAGTGGCCCTGAACCCTGCTATGTAATTGAACTCTCCATTTTGTTCGTCACGTTTTACGTACTTTTTCGAAACTAGCTTTCATCGTAATTTATCATTTAGGTAAGCCCATGTCGCTTTCCACTTTGTTATGTGGAGCGACGAATAGGTTGACAGTGGCGTGTCGACATATGTCAGCTTACCCGGTCCCGGACGCTATGTTTGGCCTTAGCAAAAAAGAAATCGCGGTAAACACTGCTGAACCTAAAAGTGCGAACGACAACATATTTTCCTTTATGTATATGTTGTTATTCTAATGTTCAAATTCTATTAAAAGCCAACTTCTGGTTTTCTTTATTGATTAGCATGTCCGAGAATGTCACAAGAAACTCTTCATTGTCAAATACAATCACAGTGATGCTGAGATATTCGCAAAACTTGAGCCTCGCACCAGATCGAACTACAGTTACCCTTTCCGGGGCTCGCGTATTATACATTGCACTACTGAGGCGCTTGCTTCATCTTTCTCTCAGCTGGTTTTCTCCCTAACGGTGCCATAAGCCATCACCCTCTTCCCTTTTCAATGTCGTCGACGTCTCGGTGCCCTCATCTTTCTCATCAGAGCCGTGATGACTCAAATCGAGCGACCATTGCAGTTATTTTTCATCTCTAGCGATCTATGAGTCTTTTATAATCATATCGAGTCCAATCAAGTGGAGTGGAACACATTCTATGAATATTCGGTTTGAATTACTGAAGTTCTGACGAAGGCGAAGGCACCGAAACGCTTGTCACAATAAAAAAAATTTCGTAACATCCCTATCTATGGTTACCAGTGCGACAAAAATTGATTATTCCTACCAAGGCTAAGTTAAAATTTGAAATTTATTTTTAAAAAGACAACTGCTGTTCTTCTTATGTCAAATGTTATCCAAATTCTCGGCAGTTCAGATGGAAGCTGTCTTTTGAGTTCGATATAGCAATAGTCAAATTTGGTTCTAAAACTTCCTATCACAGTTATTGTTACCTCTTCTCTTGATTGATTGCAAGGCATATTGTGATGACTAGTAATTGAATGGTAACGGAATTTTTATACCACGACATATTCGACGCAATCCGTAGTCTGTAATCATATAAAAAGAATAATGGGATTCCAGGCATTCCACTTCCAGGGTTATGTTTATGGAATTCCTGCCACTTAGTAGTAGAGATCAGCCGACAAGTTACACATCCTCTAGTCATGTTAGAATTAAAAAGCCTCAATACATATTTACATGGAGTTTACATTTTTCGAAAGACCATCTCGCCGTCCGACTGGAGGGAACAGGTCCATTGCTGTCAGTTAGTGATCACGATTTTGCAATTCGCCATGCGGATAAGTGAAGATTTTTGATAGCTGTTCTATTTTAATTCTTAAATGGTTTCTTCTGACTACTATGCAGTCAATGAACATTTTGAATAGATTCGGAATGAAAACCTTACTTTCCATTTTCAGCTTCGAAAGTCGGTCCGCGACTTCGCCGATAAGGAATTGGCCCCTCATGCACAAACAATTGATCGTGATAACAACTTCGAAAGCCTCAGGTCGTTTTGGAAAAAGCTTAGAGATCATGGATTATTGGGTATTACAGCTCCTGGCAAGGTAAATCGTAGTCTTGATCTCCACAGTTTGTTGGTTTCATAAGGCTTTGTCGGCTTTCTGTTTTTCACCTCTGCTCGTTTCTAGCGAAATTCGGAGGTTCATAAATGAATTACTTCTCCCATGTGCTTGTAATGAAGGAATTGTCTCGAGCTGGTGGCTCCATCGCACTTTCCTACGGTGCCCATTCGAATCTGTGCGTTAATCAGATCGCACGTAATAGTACCCAGAAACAGAAAGAAAAAATACTTGCTCAAGTTTAACAGGATTACATATTTGATTTGACAATTTAGCGTTTATATGCAGGGGGAAAAAAGTACAGTTATCAAGCAAATAATAGATTCGCTAACGCGTTCACAACCATAGCATGCGCGTCCTTCGTTTCGCCTTTCTCTCAGCTAGTTTCCTATCTACCAGTGCGATCATGGTAAATTGAAGGGTTTGCTGGAAGCAAATAGATGTGTTGGAGAGGTCGCAGAACTCTACTGCTGAAGAAGTTGCCGAACTCGATATCTAAATACTCCATGGCATCTAAAGTAGATGTGAAATTTGAGAAAGGTCAGAGGGAAAGGCAGGTTTATTCTGAACTAAGAATGGATGCCGTATAATTTGGCAACATGTCGTATGACGGAGGCTGAATGAGCTGAGCTACGGAACTCTGCCTCCCCCACCATAATAACAGGATCTCCCGCCTATCGACTAACAAATCTTCAGGTACTTGCAGTTCGATGAAAAAGCTTCACTCTCAGTTGTGAAATTCTCCTATGAAGGAACACTTCGAAACATCTCGTTAATTTGTAAGCAACCTAGTACTTTGTACTATATGTTGTATTATCATAGCCCACCGCTCAACCGTACAATCCCAATGATACGTTTTTCAGCTTATAATAAGCCGATTTTTTTTATTTTTTATATCCGACCTTTTCTATGCGATCAAAATAGTTCTTCGTAGTGATCGGAAGCTGAGTTACGGTCAGTCCCTGCGCAAAAAATTTAAAACGTAACTAGTTGTAGAGATCATTCTCTATAAATATCGAATATCAATCTATCTCTATATCATTCCACTATCAAATATTCTGAATCAAACATGCGCCTATCTTGCACTGCCTAGTCAACTTCAAAGAGCGAAGTTCTCCACAAAAAACCTTCCTTGAGAGCTTCCCATATGTCGCTTTTCTGATTTAGGCATTCCCGCCTGCCTTACCATGCTTTGAATCCTCGTATCAAATTGTACGCTTGACTGTCACCTCCTCTTTAAACTTCTTTTCAACTACTCTAGCTGAACTGCTTCTATTATAGTACGAATGCAAGCAGCTTCTGAGTTAAATGGCGCTAGTCCTGTCCACAGCTCTCTCTATTAGTTCTCTTTACCACGGCTCTTAGCTTCTCCTACTCGCTACTGGCACTTGCTTCTTCACCCTGCTATATGTTGTCACACCGTTATTATTGTGCTACTATTTTTGCTTTAGACGAATAAAATACGGATATATCCTGTGAGAACACACGAGAAGTTCCACGTGGCATGTGCCTACAAAGGCTCGCATTTAATGCGAGCTAGCAACTCTCACAGCTAACTATTCAAACACTATTTTAACTTATTATTTACTGCCTACTCTTTTTTAACGGCAGGGTATATTGCGAAATATAACTTCATTGACAATGAGATATTTGCAAAACTTCCGACCGCAGGTGTGTGCGGTGGGGAACGAACGCGCTATTGTCCTTTTCGGGGAGTAACGCGTTCATCACCACACCATGCGGGTCCTTCGTTTCGCCTGACTCTCAGCTAGTTCTGTCGATCTTTTGTCATCAGCAATCACCGGTCAGTGCGATTGATCTGGGAAACCCAAATCAGCAACGAACCCAGTTAAGCTGAGGCTGCAGTTATAATCACAATTTTAACTTCTTATTCACTGCCTTCTCTTTTTTAACGGCAAGTTATATTGCGAAATATAACTTCAATGATACTGAGATATTTGCAAAACTCCGGACCGCAGGTGTGTGCGGTGGGGAACGACCGCGCTATTATCCTTTCCGCAACTAGCTGAGGGACAGGCGAAACGAAGGACCCGCATGGTGTGGTGGTGAAAGCGTTACTCTCCGGAAAGGACAATAGCGCGTTCGTTCCCCACCGCAGACACCTGCGGTCCGGAGTTTTGCAAATATCTCAGCATCACTGAAGTTGTTCAAACACTATTTCTACAACTGTGAGTGTGCGACATTCATTGGTGCGTTGGCCTAACCACCGCAATTCTGTACTACATTAGCGATGATTGTACATATATGTCGATATCGAACACGCAATAGCTAGTTCAATCTGCAGAGACGAGGCCTCTACACGATTTGATAGACTAAAAAGAAGTCTTTACACCGGTTACTAGTACCCAAGCGTTCCAATGATTGAGAACTGGTACAGAAAATAATCCATCTTGTGAACACCTATAAGAGAGACTGATGAGTGATTTCGAAGTGAATGATCGGTGTGAGTTTCAGTACAAGTCAGTGGACACCATCAGAGAGTTAAATCGGTATTAAGGCGTTGCACTGAGAAGATAAGAGAGACACTGTCGTGGTGCCCACTGTTCATGAAGGGACCTTTTTCCACAACTAGCCAAGACCGCATGTTTTTATTGTAAAACATAAAACCAGAGAGAACAGTTCGTGGACACAGGTGCCCACATGTCTACTCTTTGTGCAGCTCTTCTTCCATCTGTTCACCCAGAGTAGGGTTAGTGCATGGAAGATCTATCGTTTCCACCTACGAAAAACCTTGCTGAACGGCTTTGCGATTGTGGGAAGTGGGAACTGACTTCTCATTTTCTTGTCATTCCTTAAAAGATATCAATAAACTGAGAAATTGAAACAATGTATAGAATATCTTGTAGAATATAGAGCAATATCAAGGCACAAATTCTATTAATGTGCTGTACAACCCGCCGAATTCGTTATCACTAAATTCACCCGCCGTAAGCACCATCGATTAAACTGTTTTAACACTGACTTAAAAAGCCGCACTACTTCGGTAAAGCGTGCAAGCTTCATGCAAAGGATTGCATCTATACACACTTCATGTTTTTTGTGAAAACTACTGATCATAGGCAAGAACTGAAAATTCTTCTTGTGAAATCGTGATTATAGGCAAAAATCGCAACTTGTACGTAGAGATGTCATTTCCATGTAAAACATGTTATTTATGTGTGCGCATAAATTGTAAAGTACAGGTTGGAAAACAGGGGCGAGTAGCATAGTGGCAGTGATGACGAATATTACGAATACAGTGTTGATTCGATCCCATTTGGGCTCATCAAGCTTCTCATCCTTCCCTGGTCGAGAAATTGGTAACGGATTTGTCTGAGAAAAAATCGCTCTTTGCAATTCAGATAGGATCGCTCTGGCCTGGCTATCTCAGTACGCCGGGATATCAACTTGATGAGTATTCAGCGACATTTGTGACGCAAGGAAATTCCTCAAGAGCCGCCTACCCTGCACACGAAGAGCTCGAAAACCTTCGCAGATGATGGATGCGAGTAAATGAATCAAATTCGAGATGTGCTGGGATCCGCTGTGAAAGACGGGTGGTGTAAGAAAAAAAAGGGTTGGAAAATAAGTGTTTTTGACACGGCGTTTCAAGTAAAAAGAAAAAATGATGCGGGGACAGGACTTGATAACTGTTTTAAACAAGAAAAGGCAACTGGTGCAATACGCTTCGTCCACTTTGTCTTCCCCACACGGAGCCTGTATGCGACACATTTGGAGCCTTGTGTTATTTGCGGTGTCAATACTCATGATAAACAAGCCGCCTATTTCTTTTTTCCAGTTCCTTACATGCTTCCTCCTTTACGAGTTTGTCGCCTACTCTGGAATTTTCTTCATCGTGTTTGGATATAAAGCATCCAACAGTTATTTGAAATAGGAAAAAAAATGGAATATTTTCCAAGGTAATGCGCTATCTTCCTAAATGTAATACAACTACATTTAAATCCTCAATATATTAGGAGCACAGTGGGCACACTACAGCACGCAGTAGTTAGATGTTTCATGCACATGTCATCTCACTCAGCAATATACTCTAAGTGAGTAATAACTTCATAACAGTCCTTTCTCGGCTATTCGACAATAGCGCTGATCTATTTAATATATTTCGTCCATCCGTTGCATGCAGTATTTATATGATCCGACTGCACACACTGTGTGTGATTCTTCCAATCTTTTACATGGTTCGTTCTATGGCATCCATCATCAACGGTGTTCAGATTTGCGCCAGAGTTTCCCTGTCAAATGAAGTCTACTTTCTTCATGGTGAATGTCACTGAATGCTGTTCATGCTGTTCGAGTTGTTATGCCTTTACACCCTTGTACGGCTCCAGTGGAGCGTTCTCAGGTCTTCACCACCTAGGCAGCCTCCGTCCTTTGCGGTTCGTTCCCAGCTTTTCAAAGAAAGTTTACTAGCAGATTGCTGTTGGCACAGTGATTAGACGTTAGGTGGCGGTGTCGAACCATCACCAAGTCCCTAATCACTGCGCTTCCGGCACCACACGGATCTATTGTTTTATAAATACATTTACGAAGGGCAAATATTTCTTAGGAATAATCTGTGTGGGGTTTCTCAGAGATGGCGATACCTAAGAGAAGATTTCTCGTGAAATATTCTCCATCTTTCATTTTAATATGTCTTACATTAACCATGTATTTCACATTGTTAACCCTGTCATGTAGCCTATTGTGTCAAAAGTGACTTGACACAATTCCCGGATGTCTTCCCTACCTTGGTACTCCTTAACATCGAGGACGTCACCCGGTACTGCAGCGTCAGTCGGTGGCTCGAGCCTCTGACTTTCACCATTCGCTTTGATGTTGGTCACACTCCGTAGCAGGGACATTTGCTTTCAAGCGATAACCCTTCCTCATCACTTTTTTTTCCTGCTTAATCTTCTCCTGACACCTCCTTATCAAATAACGTTTTACGCTCCTGCATCACCAACATGGTAAAGTTATCGTCAATGCTCATTTAATAACTATGGATTGTTAATCTATCAACTATATCAAGGCTTCCACTTTCTATAACTACTTACGTGCGTACTTGGACGGTCCGTCCTCAAAGTTTGTATTGGTCTCAGCATGATCTCCACTTTTTCGTAGATTTCGTGATTTAGTCATTGTGGTTTTCTGGAATCCCGAGGTCAGTCTGGCTAAAGCCCGTCTCAGGTCGTCACCACCACAGCCAATCACAGCACTTGTGGATCAGGGAGAGATTTACCACCACACGACTAATCTGATACCAGGATGGTGGTGGATGGTTTACACTTGCCTAGACTTTCTGGTGGAAACACCGGACTCCTTCTCAGATTGGAAAACCCTGCTGGAGGGACGAATCCTGCCGCCGCACTTCGCAGCCCGACACCCAGGAACACCTCCCAGCCACGATGAGGCGGTAAACCGATGGGAGAACGTTCTACAAGCACTCCTCAAACGTCACAGCTCCCTCATCAGATTTTTTTACTTACAATTCGGCTGCGCTCTAATCCATCGATATCTTTCGCACTTACCTGATGTGTGAATTATCATATTCGATGCTTTATCACTCCCCAGAATCATACTTTCGTTGTTAATGTAACTTCATGTAATGTAAAGAAGTGGAAGACCAGCACGAAATGGAAGACCATCAAGACCGTGCTATTGTTCAAGAAGGGTGACCTACACGATATCGGCAACTATCGCCCAATCTGCTTGCTGTCTGTCGTCTACAAACTTTTCACTCGAGTCATCCTAAACAAGATTGACAGAACACTGGACGAAGGACAGCCATGTGAGCAAGCAGGGTTTCGAAAAGGATTTAGTACGATGGACCACCACCACACGATAAGAAGGATCATTGAAGTATCGCGAGAGTACAAAAGAATCGCTTATGCAATGCGATACCACGTCGCCAAAATTATTTACTGCCACCCTCCAGAATGTCATGCGAACATTGGAATGGGATAATATGGGAGTGAAAATCGATGGTCGCCAGTTACATCATCTACACTTTGGTGATGACATCGTCCTTGCAACACCAAACATTAGCCATGCGGAACGTATGCTTGCCGCCTTTGACGAAGCCTTTGGAAGGATTGGTCTTCGACCAAATCTCACGAAAACGATGTTCATGAAGCGCGGATTGGTTTCGTATGCCCCATTCACGCTCCGCGGAAAGAATATCTGCGAATGCTCCAGTTATGTCTACCTAGGCCGGGAAATCAATATGATGAACGACTTAGCTCCAGAGCTGAGCAGAAGGAAACGAGCGGCTTGAGGAGCTTTCAAGAGCACTAGGGATCGTAGTGAAGAAAAAAAGGAACACCCGACTCCGTGCCCACCTTATCGACTCAACGGTACTTCCTGCGCTAACGTATGCGTCAGAAACCTGGTCGCTGCGTAAGCAGGATGAAAGGTCACTCAGCGTTATTGAACACGCATTCGAGAGGAAGATGCTATTAGCATCCCGTTTCGCACAAGTAAGGGAAGGGATCCGAAGCTATGAGATGCGTCAACGATGAAAAATCAAAGATACCGTTCTGTACGCCAAACAGTCGAAGATAAGGTGGGCCGGACACGTAATGCGTATGAATGACAACCGATGGACAAGAGTCGTTAGTGACTGGATTCTTCGGGATGTCAAACGTACTGCAGGAAGACCACCGACCCGATGGTCAGAGTTCTTCACGAAGAGCCTAGAAGAAAGATACGGTATTCGACGAGTCTCTAGAGCCAGCAGAACCCATTGGGCTACTCTTGCACGCGATAGGGGAAAAATGAAAGATTTACTGGCACCCGCTCGAGTCACTCGACGACCAACGGGACTACAGGTGATGCAGGTGACAGGTCAATGTAACTTCGTCATCAGATCTAAATCTTGCTTTATGGTCACATGCCTGTCTGCCTTGGTGGGAGCAGACTTTGGCTAGGCTGACCTCGGGACTTCAGGGAAGAAAAATGGCTAAGCCAGCAAGAATCCGAAAAAATGGAAATTATGCTGGGATTCGCACAATTAGTGATGTGGGACCATCCAAGCGCCAAAGTAAGTAAGTATCCTCATGAATCTTTCACGTAATGCTCCACATAATCGTCAATGCAGCTTCTTGCGTGCATTACTACTGCAGACTGAACCTGTCCACTTTGCGCTTTGGTCTGTATACATTTCTAACAGAATTGCACGGAAGTCGTGTAAGTACTATGTATATACACGGTTTATTTAGCTACCCTAGTTTCATGTTACAAGCTGCAGAACCTTCATAAAGTCTTGCGTTGCATGCCGAAAGAGAAGAAGCGACTACCACATGAACTAACCAGCACATTTCCTGCGTTGGCCTGTAACTAACAAGTTAGCACTTAGTGGGTTCATACGGGGATGTTCAAGTTCATCTACACATTTGTGGCATTTATTAAGGTATCTGTTGCGTATGGTCTTGATTCCTTGTTTTCAGACTTCGTGAATACCCGCCACCAATTGGCAGCTGTTCCTTTATCACGGAAGTATAAGCAACTTAAGGCCGATATCAATCGGTCTACCTATCGATGTGTCACACGTTTCCTGATGGCACAGGTATTTCTGTGCACGTTTTTTAAAACGCCGGACTTAGTTGCTTAAGTCTGGAATGCTTAGTTGACCGTCATAGCTGAGTGGCGTCTGCTCACTAGGATGATAACGACGAAACTCAGTCTTAAGTTTCCCACATTGGTGATTTCTGTTGGAAGTCACACAGTGGATGAGGGTCATGTAGTTTTCACGACATCCGGAAGCAGCGATTTTATTTATTTAACTTATTATCGATTTTCTCCTTGATATCATTTCGCTAACACTTTTATCACTCACAAATATTGATCAAAAAATTTCTATATGATCGTAGATGGTGATATCCGTATTCTTAAAACGTATTTGAAGTCGCTCGCTTATCTCTGATTGGTTTTCCAGGTTCAGAACTGTTCAGAGAGCAGGCGATTCATCGCTTGTATCATGCATAGTTACGAACCAACGTGATGCATAATATAGACAGTAGGAGTAGTGTTTCTTCATGGTAATGGTCATAGCTGTAATGTCAGAAATACCTTAAGGAAGTGCGCCCTGTAGCACTCGCTACTTCATTTGCTGGCACGCACCGTGGTAATCAATACTTATCAATATGTAGAGCACTTATGACGAAATGGGGTTGGCGGACAAGTACAATACTCCTGTCATTAAGGAAATGTGAGCAAGAGCTAATTTCGAGATATGTGAAATCGACATATGTTGGGTCAATTGTTCATTACTGCTTTCAAGTAGGCAAGGTACTATTCGAAGAAGTATGGCAGAAAAGTGCCCTAAGTTAACAAGGTTTATCGTTTGTTTTCCTCCTCGCTGTAGCTTTCTGCTTATGGTTTCCTGTGTAGATGTTATTGATTGTTTGAAGTTGGTCACCTTTATTTCGTAGATGGCTAATATTGTCCCTTCTGGTTTGTCTTCTGAATAAACACTTGATTTCTTCTGTTTCACAAAACATTAACGTTGATGTAAAGTAGTATTTGCTGAGATATATTGGGATTTGTCGAGCGAACCATCTTCTACTCTTTAAGATCGCTCTTCTAACATAGCGCTTTGAAGGTTCATGAAATCCTTTCGAGAACTGTCGTCACACGGAACGCTCTTATGTTTTTTCTGTTCATCATAAAAAGGCCTCATATCAATTCTGAAGCATGTGGTTTTCTGAAGTAGGAATGATGATTCAATTTACTGCTTTTCTGATGAGCAGACACGAGGCTGTTATCACAGCATATATTCATTACCAGTAGCTGAAATATCGACCTTTTTCGCCTTCTTCAGCAGAGCCCGCTAAGCCCAAATTGAAACGCAATCTAGTGATCAAAACACTGTCACAATCTCAGAGGGTAAAAATATAGTAAGTAGGTCTTAATTCTGACAGCAAACAGCTTCTTTGGAACACTCACCGTTGTGTTCTTCTCTAAGATTGAGTTTAGCAATGTCTCACCAAATTCAGATTGAGATGTTGTGTTACTACTGGTGAACTAGATGCGTTATGTTCAGTGCGTTGTCCAATGCCTAGGTTATTTTGCTAGATAAACCTTGTATACTACACATTTTCTACTTAATAGATAGTTCCTTCAACGCTAATGTTATAAGCATTGAGCTGTGATAAGCTCTTCTTCACACTTAATGCTTTAAAAGAGAAGAAAAAAAAGCTTTCGAATTCACTGACCAGTTATGGGGCCGCAACTGACTGATATTTCATTTATCGTAGTAGACACAACATAGATTAAAAAAACGCCTTCATATGCGTACCGTGATATGGTTGAAGAGTGAATCGTAGTTACATACGGAAAATAGTATCCTACATACTACGTATATACGTAGACGCCTGCGGTCCGGGGTTTTGCCAATATCTCAGCATCATTAAGAGTTATATTTCGCAATATACACCCTGCCGCTAAAAAAGAGTAGGCAGTAAATAATAAGTCAAAATTGTGATTATAAGTGCAGCCTCAGCTTAACCGGGTTCGTTGCCGATTTGGGCCCCCCAAGATCAATCCCGTTGACGGGTGATTGCTGAGGGCAAAAAGATCGACAGAACTAGCTGAGAGACAGGCGAAACGAAGGACCCTCATGGTGTGGTGGTGAACGCGTTACTCCCCGGAAAGGACAATAGCGCGTTCTTTCCCCACCGTAGACACCTGCGGTCCGGAGTTTTGCCAATTTCTCAGCATCATTAAAAGTATCCTACATACTTTTCATACTTCTAGAACGATAGAGCAAAGTCAGTCCCGTATCATTGTAATGTACTGAACCATCTAAGAGGCCTCTTATGTCGGAGAGGTGAACCCGACTGCTGACAACGGTTCCCTCTTCTATCTAGTTTACGTCGGTAGTCCTGGTTTTATCTCTCATAGGGGCGATCACTTTGGAATTGATGATGAGAAGACTGCTCTGGCGTTATAGGTGCACAATAACAATCAGTTTTCATGACGTGTCGTGAGGGGGCTCGTTTTGTCCGTTCCCAGCGACCTCCTGTGCAACCCGAGATTTGATTACCTCTCACCGGTTGTCTCACCGCCCGACGTTGTAGACGGGAGCGCCCAGTGGACGGGATACTGAGGCCGTACATTTGCTTGTTTAGTAATTGTGGTTTCCAGGAAGCCCGAGATCAGCTTGGTCGAAGCCTTCCCCAGGTCGCCACCACAAGCAGTTTCCCATCTTGTGGATCCGAAGATTTACCGTCGATTACTTCCATACCAAGACAGTATCGATTCTTGGTATTCGTTTTCTCTTAAGTGGCCTTATGGATGGAAACGTTTGACTCCTTCTCAGCTTGGGAGTCCTTGCTGAGCTATGGGCTCCCTCTTTACCTCACACCATGACACCCAAGAACACTTCTCGCCAGGTGCATAAATATGCATTGTGCGATTAGATTGCTCAGCTATTAAAGGCTATTAATGAGGCAAAGACAATGGTATAGAACGTCCAACCAGTCTACACAAAAATGGCGTGAAGCTACTCGTACTGTAATTGGGCAGAAAAAGATGGCAAGGTCGATCTCTCAGGTGGTGCTTCCTTGCTTGGCAGTTTTGGAAAAGTATGGATGCAGGACCTGCACCCGGTTTTTGAGTCAAGTAATTCTAAATATATCAGGTTACACAACTAATGCTAGGAGAGGAGCATACTCTATAAACGAGATTTATAATAATATCGTGATTATTTTGTGAAAGGTAGAGAACACTCTTTGTAGACGTTTCCTGAAACTTTAAGCAATGAAAATGTTAAAACTTCTATGAAAACTTGTAACGGAATAGACAACAGTTCATATTACGCGCCCAAAATGTATAGAGATAGGGGACTAGTAGGTGTTTTCCCACTCGGGAATACGATTTCGATGCTTCGAGGCTAAACCTGTTTGGGACTTGGACACTTGGATACTTCCATGGCCCATCCTCGCTGATTATATGTGCCCCCAGAATGATCTCCATTTTTTATTCGGAGTTTTGCTGGCTTAGCCAATATGGCTCCCTGGGGGTCCCGAGGCCAGCCATACTAATGTCTGCCTCAGGTCGTCATCACCACCAGTAGTTGCCGCCAGTGTGGATCAAAGGAAGATTTCACGAGACGGATCCTGGTATTGGCTTACACCTAGCTGGGCTCCCCGATGGAAACGCCGGAATCCTTCTATGTGCTTGGGAGACCCTGTTAGAGGGGATGAATTTCCCCCACCGTACATCGCAGCCGGACACGCAGGAACACCTCCCAGCCACGATGAGGCGGTGAACCGTTGGAAGGGTTTGGAAATTTAATGCACAAATGAAGAATTCAAGAATAAAACACGTCTATCATACAAGAAAGTATGTTCGTTTGACACCATTCTAAGCCGAGAGACGATAACAAGGGAGGTAATGTCGACCACGACGACATGGCTGGAAGTAAGGTAGAGGATGCATACTAAAGCATACGGCAGCACAAGGCAGCGACTGCCGAGAGCGGTGACGATCTGGGAGCAGACTTCGACTAGACTGACCTCGAGACTCCAGGAAACCGCAATGACTAAGCCAGCAAAACTCCGAAAAGATGGAACTTATGCTGGCGCCCGCACAGTCAGTAAGAACGGTCTATCCAAGCATCCAAGTAAGTAGGTATCCTCATGAATCTATCGCGTAATGCTCTACGTCGTCGTTAATGCAGCCTCTTACGTGCATTATTCCTGCACACTGAACCAGTTTACTTTATAGTTTGGTGTGCATGCGTTTCTAACCTAATTGCATGAATGTCGTGTAAATACTGTATATGTGCATGGTTTATTTAACTACCTTAGTTTGAGGTTACGGGCCACAGAGCCTTCACAAAGCCTCGCATTGCAGGTCGAAAGAGGAGAAGCGACTACCACATGAACTGGTCAACAAATTTGCTGCGTTGGGCGAGAACTAACACATTTGGTCCACTTGCCGCCTCAACGAACTCGGCACCTAGGAACGCAACGCAACACGCAACGCGATACTTGGGGAAACTTAGCGATGCACAGCAAGGACCAGGAACGCCTCTAAATCACGCTTTGTACACTTCAAGCATTCACTTCCAGATATGTTAACCGGATAACAAGTTTTGTCACACTACATGTACAAGTTAGTGTATTCTGGGAGCGTGTATTACTTTTGTTCTTATTTTGATGTATTCTGTTCAGGCAAAGAATTCTCTTCGCTAGCGGAGCAGTTGCAGCCTGCTTAATGGGATGAAATGGATATTTTCATGTTTGACTACCACGCTGCTCTCACGTAGGTAGAACAGGCCGATATCAATCGGTCTACCTATCGATGTGTTACACGTTTCCTAATGACACAGGTATTTCTGTGCACGTTTTTAAAACGCCGGACTTATTTGCTTAAGTCTGGAATGCTTGAGTTGACCGTCATAGCTGAGTGGCGTCTGATCACTAGGATGATAACGACGAAACTCAGTCTTAAGTTTCCCACATTGGTGATTTCTGTTGGAAGTCACACAGTGGATGAGGGTCATGTAGTTTTCACGACATCCGGAAGCAGAGGTTTGTAAAAATTTATTATCGATTTTCTCCTTGATATCATTTCGCTATTATTTTTTATCACTCACAAATATTGATCAAAAATTTCTATATGATCGTAGATGGTGATATTCGTATTCTTAAAACGTATTTGAAGTCGCTCGCTTATCTCTGATTGGTTTTCCAGGTTCAGAACTGTTCGGAGAACAGGCGATTCATCACTTATATCATGCATAGTTGCATATCAACGTGATGCAAAATGTAGGCAAGTGGTCAGTGTTATGCTAATGGCTATAATGGCGGGAAATACCTCGAGGCAATGCGTCGTGAAACAACCGCTAGTGCGTCTGCTGCCACCTAACCACCTAACGTGGTAATCAATACCTATCAATATGTAGAACGCTTGTGACGTAATGCAGATGGCGGATAAGTGTATTATTTCCGTCCTTGAGGAAATGTCTGAGCAGGAGCTCATTTCGAGATATGTGGAATCGGCTTATGTTGGGTTAATTATTCGCTATTGTTTGAAGGAAGAAAAGATACTACTCATAGAAGTATGACTGGAAATGCATTGAACTAACAAAACTTGCTGTCTGTTTCCTTCTTGTCGCTTTTTCCTGGAGTTTTCTCTGCAAGTGTTATTGATTGCGTAGAGTTGGTGAATTTTTGTCGAGCTTGTAATTTTTTATGAACACAGCCTTTATTTCTTAGATGGCTAACATTGTCTCTTCTCCTTTCTCTTCTGTCTAAACACTTGATTTCTTGTGTTTTACAAAATATTAACGTTGGTGTAAAGTAGTAATTGGCGAGATATGTCATATGTGTTGAGTGAAACATCTTGTATTCTCAGGATCGCTCTTGTACCATAGCGCTTTGGAGGTTCATGAAATTCTTCCAAGAAAGGCCCGTCACACAGAGGGGCTTTCAAGTGTTTTCTATTCTTCATGAAAAAAGCCTCATATCCATTACGAAGCATGTGGCTTCTAAGACAAAAAGGATTACTCAATTCACTGCGTTCTGGTGAGCAAACATGAGGTTGTTCTTACACCGTTTATTCACAATAGATGACATCTCCACCGTTTCGCCATCTTGAGAGCGCGCTAAGGTCTAGTTGAAACCCAATCTATTGATTAAAACACTTTCATAACTTTAGCCGATGAAATGGAATAAGTAGATCTTCATTCTTATAATAAACAGCTTCTTTGGAACCTCCTCCGTTTTCTTCTTCTCTAAGATTCAGTCCAACAATGCCTCACCGAATTCAGATTAAGATGTTGTGTTACTACTGTGCTTCTCATCTATTATGGATTTCACGTAATAAATATCTTAACGTTTTTTTCCTGTTTGTCTTTTTTTTTCTTGTAAAAATAGATCTCAGTGTTGGACGGCTGTGAAGTCGCCAGGTACTGGATGAAGTAGTTCTAACATCGCACCAGAATTTAAAGTGAATAAAACATGTGTGGGTTTCTTTTTAAAGCTGCGCTGGAATAGAGCACATTAGCTAAATATTTAACAAGTGGTGTATGAGTATTGAGCATCGGCTGAAAATCGACTTTTACCTCGTCAGTTCATGCCATACGATACTGAGTGGCGTTTTTGTCGGTCCTGCGTTCTTCAGAGCCTAGAAGTTCAAAAATGACGCGAAATCTTCTTGCCCAAACACTTTCTTAACCACAGCTGATAAAACTTGCTGCTCAGTTTTGCTCATATCTCAGCATAATTGTGGGTGTATCATTGAAGACCGACTTTCATTGAACCTAGGAGTGAATCTCTACAAACTGTTGAGCTTACACCAAGTTGATGAAATTGTTTTATTCGGCTAACGTTTCGAGTTCTTCGCCTTCATCACATCCGATGATCCGAGCCGATTGTCGACAGTCGTTCGCTTTCTCGATATGGTTTCTTCCTTTGTCGTATCGAGGCTGATCTTATTCAGCGGACGACAGCTCGAATGAAGCATCTTCATCTCTCAGCTCATTCTTATACAGGGCGGTTGTTTTTAGAAATGGTTTTCCACTGGCTATCAATGGGCTCAATACGACGAAAGGTCACCACATCGAGAAGACGAACCACTCTGAACCAGCGACTCGTATCAGGGGCTTTGATGAAGACGAAAGTTTCGAAACTTTAGCCGAATAAATTCTTAGTAACAGCATCGCACAACCTTATCAATGAAGTAAGGTACAGTGCGGTTGCATATCACGTAAAACCCTGCCTTCAAAAAAATAATAGATATCAAATTAAGGGTTAACATCAGAATTTCGACTCCAGCTTCAGCTGAACTAGGTTCAATGCTGATTTGTGCTCCCCGGAGCATTCCCAATCATGAACGATTTCCGATAGCACCGTTAGAGTGAAACAGTGGCCGAACAGGTTGTGACAGGCAAAGGAAGGGGTGTCGATTACGGTGTAGATGGAATGTTGATCCCTCTGGATTGATAATCACGAGTTTGAAGTGCAGCAAGAGTTCCAGCCTTTGCTCATACCCCAGCATCATTGCTGTTATAACTCATCGTTTCGTTCACTGTAGGTCTTTTCAGATTGCCTTCGAAGTGCTTGAGGAGCCTCAAACGCATTTTCGGGCGCCCCCTTTTTTAACTTTTCGTGACCACATGGTAGTCGCGGGTTAGACCGGCATGCTCTGCTCTTATGCTACCTACCCTTAGTTCGACTTCTGGGCGGTAATCTGGAATCCATGCACATTTTAGGTGACGTTGCTGTAGGATGAGTCCTCCTAGTCCGGTACCCCCAGCACATTCCCAGACAGCAGTGAACTCATTGTGAAAGAGATTCAGCTTTAATTTCTATTTGTTTCTTTCCTTATTTTTACCATTTCACTAATTCAAAACAGTCATGTCCTCTTGGTTTATGACTGACTGCTTCATAGAGTATGTAAGGGTGTGACTTTCTGCTGAGCGGTACTTCTTTGTTTCATCTACGATTCATTTTGTTTTTTAAAGCCTTTCCCAAACTCCTCCTCTACCCGGATATTTCTCATTTCTTGAAAACTTTCATGAATGGAAACATTACTGTAGCCACCGGTGTTGATAGCTTAATTCGTGAACGGAACATTTTTTCTCATCTCTGTTAACAGATTGGCTGTGATATACATTTCGTATGGCGGCTCAAAAACCTTTACTGCACTTTTGTATTCACATTACTGCCTTGGTCGGCGGTTTCTCTTACATCGCTATATTTGCTTACTTTTCCACTAAAAGCGAAGAGGAACGGAATGTAAAAGTGAACTTTGAAAAGCCCTGATCTCTTCAATGTGCTAAACAAAGGCGCTTCTGCTAGGTTAATGCGATCGATAAAGGCTGCAAATCGGATAGGGAGGTGATGTCTCATGAATGGTGGATTTCGCTATTTCTCTCTGGTTTTCGTCATTGTTTGTATTTATTCATGGTTTCAATTTCTTCACTTCTATCTTACAAGAGAAAGAAACGAATGGCAAATGTGCTGGGGTCCGCACAACTCGTGAGGACGGACATCCAAGTATCCAAGTAAGTAAGTATCTTGCACAAGTTCTTGCGCTTCTTTTTTTCCATGGTTTCTTCTTTTTCTTTGTCCGGTCGTCTTGAACACGAAACTGTCAGGTGCACTGCATGCTATGCATGCGAGGGAGAGGGCAAAATGGATGAAGTGAATTGTACGCGTTGCCTTCTCAGTGGTTTATTTTTGCTAGAGAGAGGCTTCTTTACCACACATTTTTTGTACTCAATGGATAGCCTTTCCAAAACAACTGTTATAGGCATTGAGCCGTGATCAGCTGCTCTTCATATCCACTGCTTTGCTCAGAAAAAGAATGGAAGAAACTTTAGAGTTCACTGACCGTATATTTGGCTGCTAACTTGATATTTGATTTATCGGAATAGACACAATATAAATTGAAAAGCTCTTCCATATGGTTACCGTCATGTGGTTCTAGAGTGAACCATTGTTATATATGGGAAACAGTATCCTACGTACTTTGCACACTTCTAAAGCGATAGAGCAAAGTTATTTCTATAACTTTGTAATGTTCTGAACCGTCTAGGAGGCCATTTATGTCGGAGAGGTGAATACGGATAATTCGACCCACTACTTTATCGATGGCTGTTTGAAACGGCCAACCGTGACACGGTTTCTGTCATTGTTCTATGTAATTCCTATTTTATGTTGCTCTACCTACTCATTGAACACCCAAGATACACGTACGAATATGCTGTCATAACGGGAGGACCATACAATTCGCATTATTCGCCATTGTACTTTGGGACCCGCATAATGCGGCTTATACACACTGCTGTCATTTCTAGCACTTGGTGAGCTCTTTAAAAATAATCTCTTCCTCACTGTTGCACTTCCAAAAGTCGACAATGTCATCAGCAGGTCGAAGATTTTAGCAAAAATTTTCTATCTGTACTAATGTTGTTCTCATTTCAATCGAGTACAATCATTATCCACCGCAATACGGAAGTAGATAGCTCTGGCGAGACGGTGTTGTTTTTGTTGCACTGGTGGTAGCGGATCGACGTAAAAGCTGTTTTCGTTGTACGGTAACGATAACATTCAGCTAGAGATCCTATGTAAGATGGGTCCACTATTTGGTAGATGAGAGTTTATAGAAGTGCATTCGTCTGTAGACCTTTAAACGCTCTTACGGTGTCGTTGCGGGTTACCTCAAAAGGGAAGGTGACATTATCTATCGACTACCGGAAACCTGCTAAAATAACACGAAGTACTAGCTATGTTTGATAGCACAATTGATAGCTTTTGAAGAGTATGTACGGCACACGCCAAAAGCAAATTGAATAGTAATTACGAATATCTCTTTCGTCATATCTTTGATCACGATCATATCGGTGACCCTCCACAGGTCCGAGGTCCTTGCTTTTCAAAACAGCCTATCATCTGGATAAACAGCTGTGTTAAGTATATTTTAGTAGGGTTAAGCTTCAGTTTTCTCGTCTCCATTAATTTCTTAGTGATGGTGATGGTCATGCGACCCGAACACCTTGCGTATGACACAAGTTTTGTGCCCCTGAACGAGCAAGATGCAATTTTCAGACGGGTCTTCCTTGATCTTATATTGATGCGAGAAAAAAGCTTTACCTGAGTCACACATAACAACTTTCCCTTTTCTTATTGAGCGGTGACAAGCGTTCACTTCCGATTAGAAAGTGGAACTTTTGCACCTAAAAGGCGGTGATCAAGCTTAGCGCTAACGGTGTGTACCACACGTCATCATCGATATGTGAGAATGTGGTCGATCTCCACATGAGTCGTGCCGTTAGGAGGCTCTCATGAAAACTGATGATTTTCTATCTCTTCGAAAATTAGTTCCCGTATAAGAGACGTGCTGTGGACTAGTCTGTCAAGGTGGTTTCCATTCCCATTACCTTTAATCTCCTACTGCAAATTTTCCTACTTTGTGTTCATTTTCGTAGGAGCTTCATACGCTTGCAATGAATTCTCTAAGAACGAAATTATGGAGGGATTTTCCATTCCGGATTGCTGATTTCAAGTTATACTTAGGTTATGGAGAGCACGAATTTGCTCTCACCAGCTATTCAGGTTGGCGAGTAGCAGTTGATGATACTAACCTTCTTTTTAACGCAGAGATAGCTCACCGAGTATAGCAGAGCTAGGTGATAGGATCTCTTGTGAGGATGACGTGATGGGAAATAGATGGCTAGAAGGCGAAGCCAGCGCCACTGACATTGCGTAAGGGAAGTTTTCTTCAACGAGGACTAGAATGTTCGTCATTTAAAGCTTATGTCAGTTCTACTGCTTTGTGTACCAGGTAAAGCGATCACATGAAACATGCTAGTTGTGCTACTTGTTTTTTCTTGTTGTAGTGAAGCACCCTTTTGTGGAGATTTCTCATGAAGTTACCACAGGCAATCGTAGGCCTTTGCGCATCAGGCGAAGATTTACGACCATTAGGCTGCTCTACTATCGAGTCGGGAGTGAATTTTTGTATTGGATTACTCTTAGATAGATTTCTGGATGACAGTGTTCATCTCCATTTCAGCTTTGGAGACTGGTGGGAGATAAATTCCACGCTCTACAAGGCAGTGCTTTGATGAAAAAAAAAGAAATGAACGAAAGGGTTTAGAGATCATTATCACGTTCTATTACTTTCGTTAATATAGTTTTACTGTAAAATCTACTCGGCGCCACGGAATCTCCGTAACTCTTAGGTGCTATACCAAACTAACATTAAAAGAAATTCTACTCCCACCTAACCGCTGAATTAGATCGCAGTGTTCTTGTTGAAGAAGGCAAACACGTTTCTCTACCTAACATTAGAGTTAGCAAGAAGGAAGAGAGGTAGCGCAGTGGTTAGTGATGCAGTTCATCGGTGAGCAAATGTCCGGTTCGACTAACTCCCCAACGCTCTCCCAAGTCCACGTCGGAACCCTTTAGCTCGGCTATCCAAAAGATTGTAAGGATAATCAACTCGACCAGTATTTTACGACATTCATAAGGAAGCCGAAATCCTCAGGGCACCAGTCGAAACAACGCGCAATTGTTCGAAGACCTTTGTGAACGATGAATGTGAGGAAAGTCAGTCGAAAGCGAGAAATTCTGGGATCCGCCCAGTAGGTATGAAAAAGAAGAGTAGTGTTAAAAAAGTTTCTTTTTTCACACACCTGGGCAAGTACTTGCTCAAAAACTGTTCACTAACTAAGTCGTTGCTGAAAATGTTTTCGAAGCATTCGCTGCTTCGAGAACCTCGGAATTGCTATCTTAGTATTTAACACATTAGCAACGAGACGTAGTTTTTCGGTCGCTCACTGGATTAGTCATGTGTGCGTTATGCCGCCTGACCTCTCGCCTATCAAATGACCTCGCCCTTTTTGTTACACCTTTCGCTCCCTCCATAATTCGATTTCTGCATATGATTTATTGACAACTTTTCTCTTCCTAATGTCCTATCCATCCTCTTGGTTCATCTGTGCATTCTCTTCCTAATGTCCTATCCATCCTCTTGGTTCATCTATGCACTTTTTCGTGCTTTTGAATTTATCTGTCTCTAGTGTCTAATTTGAAACAATCACCTTCACATTCCACTCCACCACTTAGCAAGATTACTGTTATTTCATGACAAAGCTTAAGAGGATATTCCAAGCATCGTTCGCTTTTTCTCTGTTTTTATATCATCCCATCACATGTAGCGTTGAATCACGATAGCGATTGGCAATGAAAAAACAAGCAATTATTAGTCAAAAATGGAAGGGCTTCTATAGGCTTCGACCATGTCACGATGAAATCTCTTGTGTGCTGCTCATTGAAAAAGAATCGGAAATGTCCACAAGGAACTATTAGCAGATATGGACAACAGGGAAAGTAAGTCATATAAGCCAACAGTTGTTGAAAAGTTGAAAGGGTTGAACTGTATATGCCTCCTATGTATCTTTAAGATCTTCCACGTAGTATCTTGTCATTTCTTAACATTCCAAATTCTTGTGTGTTAAAAAAGAAATGAAGATCTCGGCGTTGATCAACCCTTGCGCGTATGGCGCAGTGGTCGGAGGTGCGCTGCGATAGAAATGGGATCGATCCCGGTGCCCCTAGGGCTCACCAAGCCTTCCATCTCTCCGTGGTCGGCAAATTGGTACCAGAGCTTTCTGGGAGGAAGGCAGCACTGGCTGGATTCATCGCTAGGCCGCGGCGAGTCATTGTAAAGGCCAGATCCTTGTGTGTTATGAAGAAAAATTGGTCAACCATTCAGCCACATTGCTGTCACTCTTTGGTAGTTTGTTCAGCACCATACCCAATCTTATGCACTGTATACCATATCGTATCGTTGAGGGAATCAAGACATTTATCGGTTTCTGCCTTAAGATGATAAGACGAGTACAACATCAATCGGCAAGATGTTATGAGTTGAGATTATTTAGTTTTAGCAAGCTTGTAGTTTGTCCATACGTAGTCCTACATTTATACAAACACATTGATAAGAATCAATAATTGTCGATCTTTTGGGAGTAAAGCGCTCCTGATTTTTAGACTGTAGTGTGAAACTAAATTAGACATGCCACTACCCGCCGCAGTATCGAAACCAGGTGGATCAACTCGTGCAAAAAGCTTTTGCTTTTCAAAAATACGAAATGTAGATTAAAGCTCCTCTTGGTTGACGCCCACTGTAATTTATCGGCTTGATAAACCATTGACAGATTACAAAATGAGCGATAAGAGCGCTGTTTGGAACTAAATGAATAGCCAAAAGAAAACAAGTCGTATACGACTCATGCCGTCACCATTGTGTTAAACTTGAGCCTTATGGGCAAAAATCCGTATGTACCGTCGTCCTCAACTGACTAAAAAGTTCTTCTTTGAGTCCATTAATGATGTTTTAAGGTTCGGATCCAAAATCAGTATTTTCTGCGC
The DNA here is from genome assembly GCA_018806985.1 of Angiostrongylus vasorum. Taxonomy (NCBI): domain Eukaryota; kingdom Metazoa; phylum Nematoda; class Chromadorea; order Rhabditida; family Metastrongylidae; genus Angiostrongylus; species Angiostrongylus vasorum. Next base: position 140,198 of record JADANN010000215.1, read on the forward strand.
TCCAGTCTAATATTTACAGATGTATTATGCATTCTTTCATAAATAGGTTATTTGAATTTCATGACTAAAACGGATTTGTGGATGTCGACCTACGCAACAACGACGGTTCAATTCCCCGTCTGAGTCACGCTGCTCGTGATTTCTATCTACTCGCCTAAAGATTAACCCCAAGTTAGGAAAAGGAGACCTACGAACTTCACGCATGAATGGACGCTTTCTCAGTATGCTTGGATGGACCCTCTTAAATGGTTGTGAGCACCCCAGCATAATTTCCATTTTTCGGAGTTTTGCTGACTTAGCTATTATGGGTCCTTGGAGTCCCTGGGGTCAGCGTGGCCAAAGTGTGAACCAGGTCGTCACCACCACAGGTAGTCGCCACCTGTGGACCAGAGGGAGACTTGCCAACGTGCAACTAGTTTGATACCTGGATGGTTGTTGCTCCTGGTACTGCTTACCATAACCGCTGGCAAAGGCTTCATAGCAAATAGCCATTGGATCCCATTGTGGCAGTTCTGATCTGCGATGGAGAGGAATCTAGTTGATTGGCGTCCAATCCTCGGTCAACGGACTACATCGCTAGCGTCATCAATGCACTAAAAGTCTTATCTTTCCTTCTTTACTCTTTATTTTTTGTCCTTACAAGGCCACTACGTTACTTATGTGTGTGGAGTCATTTGGACATTCGATATATCACTGAATTTTTTAGATGTAATAGACTGTTCAAAGAAAACTGGTAAATCCCGTGAATATTTTTCACTTCGCGCGCAGACGATGTTTTCCTGCTCAGTCTGTTCAGTTAAAATCTTAGGGAATTCCCAAGACCGACTTTGTGTTAACCTCGGCATTGATTGATAATTCGATGTTTTTCTTCAGTTCAACCACGTGTCTGCTTATTGAAGAAAAACATCGAATCTTAGGGAAATTTTTTTCATACAAGTGCACTCCTAACACAATTTTTGATCCACAGTTTAACTTAAAATTTAATACAGTCCTAGTCTTTGATTACTTATCCCTTTAAGTTGATCTTGAGGTGAATCTTGTTTTCAACTCCCCAGTTGTGGCCATCTTTGTTAGCTAAACTGTCCCTAAACCCTTCTGTGTAGCTGAGCTCTCCGCTTTGCTGGCCACTTTTTTTTACGTATTTTTTTCAAAACTACCTTTCGTAATAATTTGTCATGTAGGTAACGCTGTGTCGCTTTCGGCTTTGTTGCGTAGAGCGGGAAATAGGTTGACGTTGGCGTGTCGACAGATGTCTGCTTGCCCGGTCCCGGACGCCATGTTTGGCCTTAACGAGGAATAAATCGCAGTAAACACAGCTTAACGTAAAAGTAATAAAGGCAGCATATTTACCTTTATTCACATGTGAAGCATATGGCGCAGTGGTCGAAGAAGCCCTACAATACGTATGGGATCGATTCCCACGCCCCTGGCCCACCAAGCCTTCCATCCCTCCGGGGTCGGCAAATTTGTACCAGGCTTGTCTGGCAGGATAGCGGCACTGGCTCAATCACCTCGAAACGATGCTTATTGAAGTCGAATGCATGGCCCATCCCTAACGGATTGATCAAGGCCATGTGCTTCATCCTTTATCCTTTATGTACATGTTATTATTCTAGTGTTTAAATGCTATCAAATGCTGGTACATCTTGTAACAGTTCCCAGGATCGACTTTCTATTAACCTCGGCATTGGAATATGAATGCGTCGTTTTTTGTTCAGCAATCGCGAGGTTGTTAAACAGCATACATTTACTTCCATACAAAAACACAATACAATACAACAGTAGCTGACGTTTCGGCAGTATCGCCTTCTCAGAGCCTGGAAGGGTATACTGACATACAATTTACTAGCCAAACGCTTCAATGACACTTACAAAAAAGACGAAAACTCTATGGTAATTACATGGTCAACAGCTTCTCGAAAAACTCATGCTGCATGTGCCTTCCATGAGGGAAGATTAGAACAGCTGATTATGGTCGCATCAGGTTGATGACTGCACCATCCCACATCAGAAATTGATGCGAACATACGGGGTCAGGTCGCGTATGACCTATTATGCTATGCGCAGGAGACTAGAACACCAGCGCGAAAACTTCTTGAGGCTTTTTGGATAAATGCCAAAAACCCTACAATGAATAGCAGGGATGAATGCCCAGAGGTCATACGCGACCTGACCCCGTATGTTCGCATCAATTTCTGATGTGGGATGGTGCAGTCATCAACCTTATGCGACCATAATCAGCTGTTCTAATCTTCCTCATTGGGAAGGCACGTAAAAAAAGCGGTGAGTTTTTTTCGAAAAGCTGTTGACCATGTAATTACCATAGAGTTTTTCGTCTTTTTGTAAGTGTCATTGAAGCGTTTGGCTCAAGTAAATTGTATGTCAGTATACCCTTCCAGGCTCTGAAGAAGGCGATACTGCCGAAACGTCAGCTACTGTTGTATTGTATTGTGTTTTTGTAAGTAAATGTATGCTGTTTAACAACCTCGCGATTGCTGAACAAGAAAACGACGCTATCAGTAGCGATTAAGCTATCAAATGCTTTATGCTGCTTTTTTTTTCATTGATTAGCCTGTCCGAGGATGTTGCAAGAAACTCTTCATTGTCGCCGACGTCTCGGCACTCTCATTTTTCTCTTCAGAGCCGTAGTAACTTGAACTGGGTGGCGGAGACAGTTTTTTTGTCTTCAGCAATGTTTGAATCTTTCGTGGTCATATCGAGTTCATTCAAATGGAATGGAATACACGCTATGGATATTCGATTTGAATAGCTGAGGTTCTGAAGAAGGCTAAGGCATCGAAACGCTGACCACAACAGAAAAAAAATCGTCCTTATCTATGGTTGCCAATACGACAAAAATTGATTATTCCTACCGAGATTAGGTTAAAGTTTGTTATCAGGAACATTGTTATCTTTTTTATACCCAATTACACTCTAGTTCCCAGCAGTTTAGATAGATACCAGGATGGATAACAAATGCCATGATCCACCACCGTCCCATTATCAAAATGGTCGCATGGCGACAAATCTTCCTCTGATTCACAAGGGCGACGACTACCTCTAGTGGTGACAACCTGAGCTTGATTTTGGCCAGGCTGACCAACCTCGGGACTACAAGGAGCCACATTGGCCACAAAGGGAATAATCAGAAAGTAGACTTTCCAGTTTCGGGTTATGTTTATGGATGTCCTATCGTTCACCGTTATTTCTTTAGAAAACTCATTCATTTAGTAAAATTGACTGGGCGACAAAGTGTGTCCTATAGGAGGTAACGGTCAAACAGCATCAGTTCAAATTCGCGTAGAATTTGTGTTTCTCGAAAGAGCATTCCATCGTCCGACTCGAAGTAGCAGGTCCAACTAATCACCATCCAGTCTTATTGGTATTCCCTTTTGTTGAGTTGTTTGGAAACGATGTCAGACTCTTCGCTAGGTCGATGGCGACTGTTTTGCAGATCGCTGCGGGTAGTTGAAGGTTTTTGCTAGCTTTCCTATTTTAATTATTACGAAATTTCTTCAAGCTGGCATAGTGTAAATGAATATTTGAATAAATCCAGAATGAAAACCTTACTTCCCATTTTCAGCTTTCGAAAGTCCGTCCGTGACTTCGCCGATGAGGAATTGGCTCCTCATGCACAAACAATTGATCGTGATAACAACTTCGAAAGCCTCAGGCTGTTCTGGAAAAAAGTTTGGAGACCATGGATTATTGGGTATTACAGCTCCTGGTAAGATAGATGCGCGTAGTCAGTGACCTTCACAGTTTTTCGTTTCCGAGAAGTTTTGGGGACCTTCTGTATTTCTTTTCATGCTTGCTTATAGCGGAATTCGGCGGGTCGCAAATGAACTACTTCTCCCACGTGCTTGTAATGGAGGAATTATCGCGGGCTAGCGGCTCTATCGGACTTTTCCTACGGTGACCATTCGAATCTCTGCGGTAATCAGATCGTACGGAATGGTACCCAGAAACAGAAAGAAAAAATGCTTGCCTCAAGGTGAACAGGATTACATATTTAATTTGGCAGTTTATCGTTTATGAGAAAAAAAGCGTAAAGTTATCTAGCAAACAGTAGAGTCGAGCTACACATGTGTTGTCTCGGTAGTCCTCTACCATTCTCTTTATCTGAAATTGCTGTTTCTTCTTTTTAAAAAGTTAGTGCTGCGAATCGTTATTTGTCGCGGAATCCTCAACGTGCAGACTTGCGTTTCCATTTTTTTACTAGTTAGTATAACGTTTTTTAGAAGCCTATAGTAGCTTAATACTCTGGGCTTCAAAAATACTTCTGCAGCATAGTTTGCAACAACCCTTCTGAATCAAAGGAGGTGTAGGTGTGAATAATTTGCGCAGATTTTGTTTCAAATGTTTAGTCGTTAGTTTTAATTGATCAGCGGTGAGCATATGGGAGCGTAAGCCATGTCAGAAACCGATACCGGCACGGATGTGGTCAGCGTGAAGTTGAAAGCCGAGAAGCGGGGCGACAAGTGCGACTGTTAACTATTGTCTTCCAAACCCTTGCGAGACTTGTTTTTCGTGGGCGTTTTTCTTAAAGGTATGTATTGAATAGCTCGAAATTCTGGATCACCAATGGCACGGATGCTGATGTTTTGGTAGTCTGTGCTAAAACTGATCCAACACTACACCAACACAGCATCACTTGTTTCCTAGTAGAGAAAGTGGGTTTTTTTATTGGTAAAACTTGGACCCCCAGGCCAGATCGAACCGTGATTATTGCGTCCGGAGGCTCACGGGTTACGCACGGCACCACTGAGGCCCTTGCTTTGCCTTTCTCTCTCAGAGCAAATAGAAAGGTAAAGCAAGGTCCTCAGTAGTGCCATGTTTAAAAACATATTGAGTGCTTATATATTCTCGTATCTTCTGAACAGTATGAGAACATGCCTACTTGTTCAATTTGTTCAGGGTTTCAAAGCTTCAGTACTTCACCAAAGCTCAACAAGCTTGGTATGCGCGGTTCCAACACTTGTGAGCTGGTGTTCGAGGATTGTGAGATTCCAGGTGAGGACTATATTTCCCACGTCTTTGTGAAGTCCTACTTAGTGGTTTTTCAATGCTCTCATTTTTTTGATGTTTTGAAGGTTTCTTTTCTTCATCCTTTTTTCTCTCTTAAATAGCCTGGATTTTCTTGTTTGTTACTATCTGGTTAGCAGTGTACTCCTGGGAACTTTTTTTCAACCCATGAATTAAGAAATTTTGGTTTTAGAACTAAGTAAAGGAGTAAAACTTGCTAGGTGGCCTGTATTCAAGTGGCTTAGGTTTCCATAGCAATTTTTTCCATGTTTCGTTGTCTTGCAAGTGTTCTCCACAGAAATCACCGGACTCCTATACGGGTTCACTTTGGCGTAAGGGTCCGAAGATTAATTCTGGCTGTGCATATAGCTAGCTTACGCGTTAAAACACATATTTTTGAATGTATTTCTCGGAATCGCTTTGATTGCTTCGAGATTCACTGTAATGTTCTTCGTCAATTGTCGTGCGTTATGTGAACAACCCAGTGATTTTGTTTCTACAAGTCGTATTCCCCGCTGGCTTTTTTATGTGACCAAAAATATCGACTCATGGCTTAGGAACTATTGTGTTAATACGATGAGCACTGGGAACAGCAACTTTGTCAGTGCTCTCTGCTTGAACTCTTGAGACGGCTTACGCCTTTCGTTGTTTTTTTTCTGCTTGTTTTTTTTTCTGCTAATCTTTTCTCTCATTAATCATTAGTACTACTTGATGATCTTTGCGCTTTTTCCTGCCCATTGAATCATCCAGAATGATCTGTTTTCCCTTATACCTGTTTCTCTTCCAATTGGTCCTTAGGACTGTCTTTTTTTTACGTATTTCTTTATGCTAGTTTCAGTTGGTAGTAAGCTTGTTAGGGGCTCAACTAGGTTTTTTTAATTAGCGATTTATGTTAACTGCTCGTCATCGATCCTGTTTACGACTTTCATTTTTCGCACTGCCTTTTTGAGTTCTCGTCTGGTCCTCCTCTTCCTACCTTTTTTGAGTTGATGTTAATAACCAGTTGTTCAGTGTCTACCGCAGCAACGTTTGTAGTCGCAAATTGCTCACAATTTTTCTAGAGCTCTTTAGTTCTAAGCTTACCTTAAATTTATGACTGGCTTGTCGGAGTGAATTCGAAACTTGTATTCTTTCTTTGATTAGCTTACAGGAGGACGATAAATATTCCAAGCTCAATTATTAAATTCGGAAAGCCTCCAGAAGTAGTTGTGATCTTTCGTAATATTACGACCTTCACCGGTTATAAGTGGATGCAGCGTCACCATGACTGGACTGTCAGTGTGAGACTTGCTTTGAATTTTCTAGACAGATTGACTTCTTTTCTTTTCTGTGCTTTACTATTAATGCGAAAACTACGGTGACGTGATGTTGTGCGGAAAGATGAAGCCACCGCCATCATGGAAGGAACTCCGCCTCCTGCAGGATATGATAGCATTACGTACGAGAAGTTCCTTTTAGTAATTCTCAAGTCAGCGGATGGTGGATATACATTGATGGATTCCCTCGAATAAGATTATTCTGGTAAAATGCAAGGTTCTTTTAGTACACTGTCAGAACGATTTCCATTTACGTTTTGATACCACGAAGCAAATTTGGCCTCTTTGTATTCGCTGGTTCTCCGTCAGTACCATTGTATTGATGTCGCCTAAGATTTTTAAGTCTCTTTGCAGCTGAGTTCTTGAGGTCTTCATAAAACTACCTAATTTCGCGTTATTATGTGAGTTTGTGATTATCAGCTTTAGAATCTTTTTTACCCCAGGTGGAAGAAGGATCATCGCATCTATTGAGACACCGGCTTCTTATTCACAACTTTTTTGTACGAGAACGATAGTCAGGTTCCGATAAGACTCATTATAACATAGAGATAGCCATGCCATCACGTTTCCGGATCTTTAACACAAGCAGTCGCAGAATCAAGTTGGCGGCCTTGCTAGTAGACTTCGTCTAGGACGGCAGTCATTTCTGTGATTTAGTTGAGGAACGTTCCGGTTTTAGTCCTCCAGTTTTGTGTTTTCATGAAACTCACTGGGAAAAAAATCAAAATTCCACACTTTCAGTATAACGACTTTTCTTCTACTTTCCAATTATTTTTGATACCATTTCTTTTTACTTGCAGAACTTTCGGATTTTCACTTTTTAGAAGAAAATGTCATGGGAGGTGTTGGAAAGGGCGTGTACGTGTTGATGACGGGGGCTCGATATTGAACGTCTCGTGCTTTCCGGTGGACCAATGGGGTAAGAATCCTTAAATTGCTCATCTTTTGTTGGAAATTTATTGATTAACTTGTTGGTATTTTTGTTTGTTGTAAAACACATATCTTTAAAGACGCTCACGCACCTATTCGCGCATTATTTCACAGTGACCATACGTGGGAAAAAGTTGTTCTACTATCAGAGTGTGGATTAGATGCTATGTTTCCTTCCAGAACTAGTGTGTTGTTCTTTTTCCTAAATGGCGACGCTACCATACTCCTCGTTGTGTTCGTGTGCGTCTATATTAATCCGGTGGCTCGAACAAGCATCCCAGAGCAGTTGGGGGTCTCATCGACTACCTGGACTCTCCAAGATTGTGACACATTTGCCTCTAAATGTCAAACAACATATTGGCAATCAGCGACCCTGAATCGTTCAGCAATATTGATAGGTTCACCGCTTTAGTTATATGATTAATTCAGCAAAAATATGCTGGTCTATTTAATTTAAAATGGTTGGAAATTTCAGGATAATGCAAGCCGCGTGTGACGTTGCGTTCCAGTACGCGCATCACCGTGAGGCCTTTGGTAAGCAAATTGGCTTTCCAGGTGAGTTAGTACCAAAGCGACTCAGGGTTCTTCTCTTCTGTTGACCGCTTATATTCTACTTTACAGATGATTCAAGGGAAAAAATGGCTGATATGTACACAACGTTGAACGCCTGCAAAGCTTATTTATATACGGTTGCAAAAGCAGCTGACAACGGTCATCTTCCAAACAAAGTGAGAACAACAGGCTCCACGCGTGTACTTAGGTGTAGTCGTCTCTAGCCTGTGTCGAGCTGATCATTGTCTCGCTGTTTTGTCCTACCCTCCTTTAAATTATTTTATATCTTCTTATAGAGAAAATTCCAATGTATTGCGTTTTTCTGTAATTGAAGAGCTGAACTTTGTGACAATTATGTCGCAAACTTTGGCTTCAGTACAACGTTTCCTACCTCAGTAAAAACTTTCGTTATAGGATTGTACTGGAATTATCTTGTATCTGGCTGAGAAGTGCACACAAGTATGCTTGGATGCCATTCAAGTTCTAGGTTTTCTTCTTTATTCATTTTATTACCTTTTTACTTCATCTTGTTTCATATTTCAATCCATTTTCTCTTTGTTTTCTTTCCTAAACTGCTCAATTTACACTTTCTGAGGTGAGAATGACTGCATAAATGATTATCCTACTCGGCGTTTATTGCGAGACTCAAAGCTGTACGAAATCGGTGACCGGTACCAGTGAAGTGAGCTATTTTTTGTTAGCAAAATTGATGTGGTGATTTTTGAGCTTTTGTTTAGGTTCGAGGTTGGTTATCGGTCGTGCGCTTAGCAAGAAGTACATCCATTAAACTCATTGTCACCATTAACAATTTCTTGTCGTTGTACAATTGATTGTAGAAGTTCCTGACTACCACAGTTTAGTTTCTCAAGAGCGTCCTTGTCTTTCTAGTGTGGGCTATAGTTTTCAGTATAGTGTTTTCTAAATATCTTCTATAGGCCCACAAATTCTCAGATGTTTGTCTTAACTTTGGATTAACTCGACGAAAGTATTTTGTTAAACCACAAAATGGGCTGTTTGAGTTTTCTAAGCAGACCCTTCTTTCAGTTAACTGGTGTTGTTCCACCATAGCCAACCACCTCACTAAAAATGAATTCGTGTACTAAAATATCCTTTTACAGGTGCATATAATATTGATCAAAAAGAAAATCACCACCAAAAAGTCCGTAATTATTCATGGAATAGGTGCGAAAGCCGTACGAACTGTATCAAATGAAAAGAAAGCGTGACAGCTTGAAGTCTTAAACTTAGGGAATTACACCTTTATAAATAGTATTGGCGCAACATTGTGAAGACAACAAGCAATAAAATTACTGCTTGTATACATGAAGAGCTCAGCAATTTACGCCTACGCATGAGTCGATGGAGAAAGAAGCGAGAATCAATGGAAACATTGCGAGTACAGTGTGAGGAGATGCGCTTGTAATAACGTACTGGCTCGTGCAGTAGATCCAAAAAGAGTGAAGTATAAAAACAGATATGGTTTGTGCGACTAGACAGCTCAACAACCAAATTTAATGAGCCGAAGAAGTAAGGTAAGGAAAATCCATGTAACTAAGAATGTTATTGTACCGTGGAAACGGTTACCAACTAGTGAAGGTCGTAAAGTGGTTATGGGTAGCTCGTTCTCCGCCGCCGACCTCTCTTTCCCATATATTCTTAAATAGTCGTCTAAATATCATGGTAATAAAAATAATAGGGAAAAATGAAGCCAAACTGACAGGTACTTTCTTGAACTAGGATCATTCCTTTCCGTTCACAGTGCGGTTTTTCCTTTGTACCTAGGCGAGCTGTTAACCATTACGTAAGGTTATCTATTTTTCAACCTTGCTGAAACTTCTGTTTTTTCAACTCACCGTATATCAGCACAAGAACTGCTCTGAAAAAGTCCTTTTTAGATGTGTTCGAATTAGTGCATAGTGAAAACCATTGCGAGGGTTTTAATGCAGCATAGTGGAGTGATGGACCTGCTTGAGTTTTCGATCCAACAACTAATGATTCCTCTGAATAAGTGTTTTATCCACTCAGCATTTAGACTTGTTCAAGTTTTTAACGGATGTATTAGCCTGATTTAAGTCAAAAAATAAAATAAACGGCATAAATTTCAGGTAAACCAATCACGCTGTCCAGTAGGTAGATCCGTCTATCCACATAATGATAGGCCCAACATTGAATGATGACGGGATGCTTATGGCAAGATCACCATCAGACAAAATCCTTCTCTATAAACTAATATAGATCGAAATAACGCTATAGTTCAATATTAAAGCCAGTACCAAGAAACCTGTGAGTCTAAAGCGACTACGTTGGCTTACTCTTTGTCCAACCTTCATTATTAAATTTTAGTTTCGTTTTCAGAGGATGACCGCCGAAGTTCCTTGTACTTGATGAGGGGCACACAGTCATTTTGACCCAGCAGTCAAACTCACTTTTTTTCGTTGTGAAAGAGTGTACCATCATACAAGAATAATATGAATTAGCGCTTATCTCCAACTGCATCCGCTTGCCAGAAAGCTGTGACGCACTAAAAGCATATAGAAGTAAGGAACGCTTGCAAGAGGGTGTAGAAGATTCCACCACATAGTATGTAAGAGCCGAAATCTTATGGATTTATCATTTCCTCCTTTGCTTATCACTCTCATCTTCATGCTAATTCTTCGATGCACCTCATATTCTTTATGGACAGGTATCAAAACGGGTCGTTTAAAATAGAAGAAAAAATTATGCGTCACATTGCTTTGAATTAGGAAATAAAAGAAAAGTAGGAAAACGCAGTAGAAAATACTTTGCGTGTCTTGTAAACCTTATAAAAGGTTAACAGCAACATGGTTTCATGGTCGACGACATCCGAGTTGGATATCTTCTAAAACAGTGAAGAGATAAAAAACCATGGAGAGAGGACAGAAATGCATTAAAAAGGTGATTAGAAAGTGGAAACAGAATGAAAGGGAAGTGGCGATTTTTAGGAGGTCGGAGTGGACCGAGTGGATGTATTTCAATGCACATGGCGCCCTGCAAAAAGCACGGCAAAAGCTGAATCAGATGCCGCATAAATATAGGCATTGTCAGGTATGCGCAATCAGCAGTCATCCTCTATCATGGATTGATTTTTACGCTTTCTCACAGCCAGTGATCATCCACTTAAAACGTAACGCTTGAGCGGTTTTGGAGCCTCTGCCGCCGCGCGTAATTTTTCAGCCGTTTCGGACATACTGGGTTTCCTACAACAGATGATAATATTTCGAGAACCAGAAGACTTTGAAGATTGAGAACATGAAAGACTATAGTGGAGACTTTGCTTTATCGCCCTATGGGTAAGAGTGGTATGCCACTGTTTAGTATATTTAATATACTTGGTCCATCGTACAAACACATTTCTGTCGGCATTTAGAAGTGCTCTACAGCTGGAGTCTCCTTCTGTATTTTCTGTTTCTTATAATTCGTCGTAGTAAATACAAATGCAAAAAGCAGTGCGTTACTTGTCAAATTATTAGTTTGTAAACATTTTTCGAGAAAAGGCTTTCCTTAATACATTTCTTAGTACAGGATGTGCTTTTCTCTGCTGATGACCGCCGAAACATATGTTGGAAAAGCTATCAATCGATTACAAGAAAAGTCTACGGAAACCTTTCTTGACCTTTCTAGGCTCTGAAGAAGGCGAAACCGCTGAAACGTCAGCTATTGTATCTTAATAAATTCTATAATAACAACCTCGTGTCTGCTTATTGAAGAAAAACGTCGAATTATCAATCAATGCCGAGGTCAACAGAAAGTTGGTCTTGGGACCCATTGACTCTCTTCTTCTATGACTGCAAAAAACCTACTGTGTGTTATTGTTTAAAAAATAGAAACGCAGTATAACAACTGAAGTTGCTAGACATAGGTTATGGAGACAAGTTTACTCCTCTATTTTGCGGTTCGACGATGGAATGTGAATTTGCAACGAGGTCAAAGTCGAGTGACATCCTGGACGTATACCTTCTAGACGTGTTTTCATCAAATGGTTAAACACAAGAGAAAGGCTTAAGCATCTGTGAAGGAAAGCTGCTGTTATACATTACAAATCTCGAGTTGCTATAGATCCCTTAATGTAGCGAACCTTATCATCTGAAAAATCCTGGCCACCTACGTCTCTACGATGCTAGCTACTGCATACTCTGACGATGGTTTATGCCTCAGATCGTTTATGTTGGTTTCCACAGCTATCACTGCTGCTGTTGAATATGCAGAAATGTGTAAGTATTGAAAGTCGTTTGCTTCACTTATGTCAGAACAGTACGGTAATAGCTGGCCAAAACTTAGTAAAAATAGCTTGGGAAGAAAACCAAGTAGAAGACTACGAAATGGGCCAAGCGACACCATATGTAGTCGTCGTGGTGAGGTCGTCGTCGTTAACATGTGAATCGTTCTAATATTCATTGAGTATTCAATATTCTAAAAAGAAGCTGGAATCAAAACATCAAAATGGGAAGTGTCATTGAACAACTGAATCTCTTCGGAAGACTGATTTTCAATTGATGTTTGCGCTAGAGAAAAAACAAGTTGTTTCGTTTTTTTAAGAAGTGTTGTTGAGCAACCGACACTGAATTGTTAACACCGATTGTTGGTATTTATCATAAAAAAGGCGCGAGGATAGGTAGCGATGTGCTGGCTCGACCTCCTCCCCATCGTTTTCAGCGATCCACGTGGGAACGCACTAGATAGGCTATTACTAAGATTGCAAGGAAATCGACTCAACCGCTATTCTATGGCATTCATAAGGAAGACGAAATTATCAAGTAGCGATCGAAACAACGGGCGAAGTGTTCGAATACCGTTGTGGACGGTGAATACGAGAAAAACGAATCGAACGCAAGAAGTGCTGGGATCCGCACAGTAGATGTGATGACGGGTCACCTAGAATAAAAAAAGGACAAAAAAATTTATCTGTTTCTAATTCTATGACCCTAACCCAGGCACAGTCCTCGCCCTTGCATTACTCTGTGCGGCTGCTCTACACTAATTGATTGGAATACTTGCAAGGAATAAAACGGTTGGTGTTCAAAAGAAGCTGTCTATTATGTGAATACAATTTTATGTGTTAAGTCTTATCTGCTAGGGTTATGAAAGTGTTTGGCTGAGTAGATCGCATCTCAATCTGACCTTTCCAGGCCCTGAAGAAGCAGAAAACGCAAATCACCTGTATCACCTGTAGTTCCGTTGATCGTCGAGTGACTCGAGCGGGCACCAGTAAAACTTCCATTTTTCTCTGTCGCGTGCAAGAAGAATAGCCCAGTTGGTTTTGCTCGCTCTAGGGACTCGTCAAGCATCATACCTCTCTTCTAGGCTCTTCGTGAAAAAACTCTGACCATCAGGTCGGTGGTCTTCCTGCAGTACGTTTGACATCCCGAAGAATCCAGTCACTAACGACTCTTGTCCATCGGTTGTCATTCATACGCATTACGTGTCGGGCCCATCTTATCTTCGACTGTTTGGCGTACAGAACGGCATCTTTGATTTTTGATCGTTGACATAGGTCGGAGATTCGGATCCCATCCCTTACTTGTGCGAAACAGGATGCTAATAGCATCTTCCTCTCGAATGCGTGTTCAATAACGCTGAGTGATCTTTCATCCTGCTTACGCAGCGACCAGGTTTCTGACGCATACATTAACGCAGGAAGTACCGTTGGTTCGAAAAGGTGGGCATGGAGTCGGGCGTTCTTTGTTCTCTTTACTAGATCCTCAGTGCTCTTGAAAGCTCCCCAAGCCGCTCTTTTCCTTCTGCTCAACTGTAGCGCTAACTCGTTAATCATGTTGATTTCCTGACCTAGATAGACATAACTGGAGCGCTCGGAGATATTCGTTCCGTTGAGCGTGAATGGGGCGTACGAAACCAATCCGTTCATCATGAAGATCGTTTTTTGTGAGATTTAGTCGAAGACCAATCTTTCCACAGGCTTTATCAAAGTCGGCAAAGCATACGCTCCGCTTGGATAATATTTGGTGTTATAAGGACGATGTCATCAACAAAGCGAAGATGGTGTAACTGCCGACCATCGAATTCACTCCCGTATTATCCTATTCCAATGTTCTCATGACGTTCTGGAGGGTGGCGGTAAATAATTTTGGATGGTATCACCTTGCCTAACTCCTCTTTTAACGTCAATGTTAATATCGTTGTAGAATAGTGATATCTTGGTTGTGATATTTTTGTACAGCTCACGAAGAATCTTTGTGTACTCAGTAAGGGCCCCTTGACTATCAGGGACTTCCATGAATGCTTCTATCTCAGTTGAATCAAAGGCCTTCTGTAAATCGATGAAGGTGAGACAAAGCGGTCTTTTGTATTCTCGCGATACTTCAGTGAACCTTGTTATCGCGTGGACGTGGTCTGTCTTACTAAATTCTGTTCGAAACCCTGCTTGCTCACATCGCTGCCCATCGTCCAGTGTTCTGTCAATCCTGCTTAGGATGACTCGATTGAAAAGTTTGTAGACGACAGACAGCAAGCAGATTGGGCGATAGTTGCCAATATCGTGTAGGTCACCTTTCTTGAGCAATAACACGGTCTTGTTGGTCTTCCACTGAGTAGGGACTTTGCATTCAGACAGGTAACGTGTAAAGAGCCGATCCAGTGTGTTTACGAGGACTGGCGGAAGGTTCTTCAGGTGTTCAGATCTTATCCTGTCCGGACCTGGTGCTGTTCCTGTTTGTGACCTGTTTGTTGTATTCTATTCTACAATACAAAGCTCATCTTTGCTTATTGAAAAAAAACAGTGAATTATCAAAAAAACTATCGTGAAAGGCTTCATCGTTCTATTTAAACACAACAACAGTGATACAGCTCTTTAAAAAAATCTCCAGGATCCGTGGAAAGTATGTTGACGAAGTGTTAAGGATTAGAAGGTTAATGCGTTCGGTATTAATCAATCTCTGAGAGATGAGCCATATATTCGACTTTATCAAACACACTAGATGTGAATGAATGCGTATTTGGCCAGCAAAATGATTTGCACTTATCTAAAGATGTAACAAATTAGTACTTTTTCTTTCGAGAAAAGCTTCGTGTCAACTTTCCTACCCACATGGAAAAGGAGGTGGTCAGCCTGAAACACAGAATTGAACTAACGACCCGTCTATGTAGTCTATGTATTGCAGGACACTCTTAATCGCTCTGCCACAGGCACCCTATCGAAACGTTAGCCATCGAAAAGTAAAAATATGTTATAACAGCCTCGTGTCAGCTAACAAATGGCAGCTCGTAAACAGGGATAACATTTTTTCCTTAGAATTCTTCTTGGTAGCCTGATACAACGTTTAGGCTCCGATTTTCCACTGAGGTTACAGCACTGTTCACCGAGTAAGATTCTATAACAATACGCCTTATCCAGATTCTGATGAAGGCGATAATGCCGAAACGTTGAACATTGGTAGATAAGAGACGTGCGGACAACTCCGTGTCAGTTCATTGGGGATCGTTCATGAAAACGCAATAACTCACAGGAATACGTTGATTAATACCAATCTAGTGAACCGTGGATCTTTGGAATTGATCCATATCGTTTTCATTCTCGCCCAATCAGTATTTGGCCCACAACTGAAAATCGGCGATGCAGATAAACATTTTTTTAACTGGTAAAACGAACTTTGTTTCCCAAGATCCAAAATGAAGAAGAAGCCATTCTAACCATTGAAATGAGTCCTGTTGATGCTACAGTGCATAAATATAGTTGTGTTCGAACAATTGTTGTTTTCGCATCCGACGCTTTCTATCGAGCCCATCATCTTCAGCATTACTGTGCTCATTCAAGTACAGAGCTGCAGCGTACCACTCTTGAGTTCTAAGCTTTATTCTGTAAAGAGGTCTAAAAGGTCTAACTCAAGTATAAGGAGGAACTACTGGACTAGAGGGTTGACTCAAAATGAACCGCCCTAAACTGCAGCTGAAACAGCAGAAAAATATTTAAGAACTTTTGTAAACGGCAAAGAGATAGCCTTGGCTCAAGAGGGGGAGTATAAGTTGGATAGAAATTCAAGCTCATTCTTGTTTTTTAACGTTAAGTCAGGATCAGCATTTAGGGAAAAATTGAGTTAATTTGTTCCTCGTCTTCTCTCTCACTTCTGTTTTCACCAGAAAGCTAAGGACTAAAGAATATCATTTGCTATGTCTATTTCCCGAAAACTATTTCTTACCCTCTCTAGTGAAGAAGTTTTTTTAGCCTGCCTGAACGGTGCTTTTTTATAGGATTTATTGTTTGATATAAATCAGCCAACTGATTCATTAAGGTCGAGGTTCTCTATTCGGTAATTTTTGAGTTTCTTTCCCAATGCCATGATACAAACAGGACTGCTAAACAAAACGCTTTACTCTGCTTTTCAACAACATTCGAAGATGGAAGCTTCTAGAAGAAATAAAAGACCGCACGAATACAAAATAACGACGCCGGGATGTTGTTGGTGTTACAAGGGGATCAGAAGCAGGAGATCGGCAGCAAGCACCGATTGGCCTATAATGAAGGAAGGTTTATAGTAATATAAACGGTTTACGAAGACTTGAAGTGTAAGATGGAATAATTCAAACAAGGTTGTTGGTAATGTGGAAAGATTATTTAGACATCTAATTGCACCAGGGTTATATATTTTTTTAATATGATCCGTCTTCAGGTCTACCGTACGTATCCCAGCACTTCTCACATTCGATTCGTTTCCTCACATCCATTGTCCCCGAAGATCTTCCAACTTTTACGTGTGGCTTCGGTTGCTGTTTGAGGAATTTCACTTCATCTTAAATGTCGTACAATTCTGATCGAACAATTCTCTCTGGAGTCCTGAGATAGCCGGGCTGAAGCGATCCCAATTGGATTGCAGGGAGTGATTTTTTTCCCAAACAAGTTCGGTAACAATTTCTCGACCCAGGACGGATGAAGGGTTTTGACGGCCAGGGCGGAATCGAACTACATCATACCACTGTGCTACCCTCTCCTGTAAGGGTCATAGCGCACTCAAACGAGGAAGAATCCACCGAAGGATAAATTGATATAGTGGCGTCCTTTTTACAGTAGAATATGGTAACATTAGTGGTTAGATGACATGTCATCACATACTTTTTCAGGTTCCAACACTTTCTTCATTCGTTTCGTTATTTTGCAACGACACCTCCTAACGGTTTACCTCCTCATCGTGGCTGGGGGGTGCTCCTGGGTGTTGGACTGCCACATACAGCGGGAGGATTCGTCTCCCCGGCAGCGTGTCCTAAGCTGAGAAGGAGCCCGATGTTTCCATCTCGAAGCCTAGCTAAGCGTAAGCCAATACCTGGATTTTCCACCGTCCCGGTATCAAACTAGTCGCATGGTGGCAAATCTTCCTCTGATCCACAGGAGCGTCTACTGCCTGTGGTGGTGGCAAAAATGGGGCAGACTATGGACAGGCTGACCTCGGGACTCAAGGGAACCACACTGGCTAAACCAGCAAAGCTCTGAAAAATGGAGATTGTTCTTGGGCCCGCACGACCAGTGAGTACGGGCCACCCAGGCATCGAAGTAAGTATCATGCATTAAAAAAAGGATAAAAAGGATAAAGCTCTTGGCATTGATCAATCCCTGAGGGATACGCCATGCATTCGACTTAACTAATCATCGTTGCAGGTGACTGAGTGCATATCCAGCCTTTACAGTGACTCGCGGTGGCCTGCTAATGTATCGGGCCAGTGCTACTATCCTCCCAGACAAGTCTGATCACCAATTTGCCGACGCCGCAGAGATGGAAGGCTTGGTGGGCCATGGGCGCGGGGATCGACTACACATGTGTGTCGCAGTGGCGCCTCCAACCACTGCGGCACACGCGCTCGAATATCATGCATAGATATATCTATTTATATGTTCTTACGAACTGCCCTTTGTTGAGCTGATGCGAAGGAGGTATACGTTATTGTTGTTGTTGTTATTGGTCGATGGTCAACGTTTCGGTGATTTCGCCCTTCGCAGAGCCGCGCTGTTACGAGTACATAGAGAGATGCATAGAGACTTCATACATAGAGATGATATGTGAATTTTGCTGCAGCTCAAATCTTATTCAGGCCCTCTAAGGGTAGCGCAGTGGTAGTGATTCCGTCCATTAAGCGGACTGCCCAATCTGTCCGGGCGCCGGGTCGACCCCTCCCACGCCCACTAAGCCTGTCATTCTTCCGAGATCGGGAAATTGGTTCAACACTTGTCTGGAAGAAGTTCACTCCCTCTCATTCGCGTGTGAACGTCCAAGCACAGCTATGTCAGGGATTCAGGACGAATAGGAGTCGACCACCATTAAATGACATCCGTGACGGAGACAAAAAATCCATAGCCAGCAGGTAAAGTCACAGACGAAGAAAGGTTCGAAGATCCCCGTGGATTGCGGATGCGATAAAACGACTGGAATTTAAGAAGTGTTAGGTTTCGCACAGTGTAATAAGAGTGATATCGGGTCATTAAATAAAAATGAAATAGTTCTTTCCTCTTCATTGGTATTTTGAGTACTAGTCACTCATGAATTTCCTCTGGAATCCTGAAGTGGGCCGTGTTAGAGTGTTCTCAGATCCTCACTGCTGACAGTCGCCTATCGAAAGAAAATTTGCATTCTTGCGATTCGGAATCTTTCAGGACGACAGCGAATCCTGCCAACAACTACTGGCAACTTAACGATATCATGAAAAGGAAGTATGACCACAATTTAAAGGATTTTCAAGTCAACTGCTCCAAAGGGTTGTTGTTTGGGAAATTTTTTAATGAAAAGCAATAAGAGCCGTTTCAATTAAAAACTGGACAAGAAAATGGAGTGAACGACCATTGGCATCGTTGTACGATCAACATTAAGGAAATGAACAACATTTTTTAAAAAAATGAGTCGAAGTGGTTGTGTAGAGGATTTTGATGATAGCATCAGCTGTTTGATGGGCAGCAGGAGTCTGGTAAATCAGGAAAGCTCGATCTGCTGTTCTAAATTTTACCCAATCACGAAGATAACAGGGAGGGAAAAAACACTAAAACAAGATGCCGAGACGTAGCAATCTTTTCCGAAACTTAAAAAAGTATCAGAATAGAAATGATTCTGCTGGGGATAGTAAGATATTTCACAGGCCGTAGTATGAGCGTCAGTTACGGTAGGCATAGAGAAGACGTTCTCTAACTGCAAAAAAATTTAATTGAATCTCTGGTTGATTTTAAAACAAAGGTAGATTCTTGGACTGCAGTCAGCCTCTCTACATTGTTAACTTCTTATTAACTTATGTTTATTCTAAAGATTACAACAATCCGAACATAGCACGATCCTCACCAGACTATCTACTTCTTACCAAATCTAATTAGTGGCGAGACTTCAGGAGAGCGGCCAAACCTGCAATGAAAAAAGTGTCAGGACTGAGCTCAAAGCACTATAATTTTTCTTAATAAATGCAAAAAAACACCGCTATTTGCTGCGGTTCAATGCGACCGTTCCAGACCGATTGTGTAAGGCTAAGTGAGTTTTTGCATGTTGAAGTACACCACGAACACAGGCAATGAGGGTTTGGTCTAAACGCGAAATCAGCCACAAACGATTCTGAGATATTGGCAAAACTTCGACCCCGGGCAAGATCGAATCACGGTTTCCCTTTCAGGGGTCTCGCGCATCACACTCTGCTCCACGGAGGCTCTTGCTCAGTGTTTCTCTCAGCTTGTTTTCAAATCTGATGTTAGTGTAATAATGAATGATGTGTAGAAATCTAGAAAATGGTCAACATTAAGAGCTGGGATTGTTGAAAAGTTGGCGGGCTTCACGCTAAGCATTAACCCTGTGGTGAATAGTGCGGATGAACATTGGCAGTTCGAATCGGACGTTAAAAATTGAAATGACGTAGACTACTGTTGGCTCTGACAATTATCCTCGTCAGTACTCTACAATTTTCGTACTGCGACCTTTAAAGAGGTAGCCATTACTTCCAAAATTACATTATGTTAGATTTAGCAAATGGCAGTCAAGGCTTGAAAAAAACATGCACATTGCATGAGAATCATACCTAATTAGCGGAGCAGCGTATGCTCGTTTACCGAAGCGAATCAACGGTGATGCCTCTGGGCTTCTACCAAATCTGGAAGAAAACTTTGAGCAAGCCATTCTCTAAAATAGTTTTAAGAGTCTATGATTATAAAAAAATCTGCTGCATGGCTAAATAACAGTGATAAGAGGACATTCTTGTAGAGAAAATAGGCAAAAGGTAAAAACATATGAGAACGGATTTCACATGAAGGACGTAACAATTCCTGGTACGACGGCTGTTTCGCAGTACCAACCACAGGACTGTTTCTTTACTTCTAGGCCATCAATGAACAAGACGCGAATTCGGAGCAGTGGTCAGAGGTGTACTACGATGTAGAGGTAGTCGCTGGTTCGACTACGCGGGGTAGACTAATCAAGATGCAACTTTTACCTATACAATAACTTGCGTAGGCCTAAGTTTGTGTACGCGTATGTTTTCATCTACCAGACAACTCTGGTAGCAAGATGCTTGCGCTAGAGGGTTGCATCGGAGATAGAGCAGGACCAATTATACATTTCATAACACCACTAACCACTGCGTAACACGTATCCAAACTAGAGCGAAAACTTTTTACAACTTCTCTAGATAAACGCGGTGGCTTTATTGCATCACCCGTTGAAGTTATATTTCGCAATATACCCTGCCGTCAAAAACAGTAGGCAGTGAGTAAAAAGGTTAAAATTGTGATTATAACTATAGCCTCAGCTTAACTGGGTTCAATGCCGATTTGGGCTCCTCAGATCAATTCCGTTGAAGGGTGATTGCTGATGGCAAAAGATCGATAGAACTAGCTGAGAGACAGGCGAAACGAAGGATCCGCATGGTGTGGTGGTGAACGCGTTACTCCCCGGAAAGGACAATAGCGCGTTCGTTCCCCACCATAGGCACCTGCGGTCCAGAGTTTTGCAAGTATCTCAGCTTCGTTGAAGTTATAAAGTACTCCTTTAAAAAAAGTGAGTATTTTTTCACTCGGTGATGGAAATTCCGACTTTCAGAGATTCTTTACGTTAGCTTCTTACCTCACTTAACAACTTAATATTAGAGCATCCTAATAACTGCTCATTCTAGTAACTTTTTGTTTAACCCATAACAAATATACCGAATAACTGGAGCACTATGAGGCGATCTTTTTCCAAAGCGGATAAGCGGCTGGGCCATTGGTGCTCGGCCGAATCTAAATTTAGGATTGATCAAATGAAAAGAGCAATCAAAGCTTCTCTAAGATATATCTCACCGAATAAGTGGTGCGCTGTACGGATCACGTTTGCCGAATCGAATCAGCGGACCTGCATTGGTCTGAAGCAAATAAGGTCATTCTTCTCTAATGAACACAATTTTATCTACATCGCTAAACTTCTGTAATTAGTTCTTCTTGGTATACTAAAACGGTTAGACGAATTTTAGGACTCACATCAAACGAACGTCCCTCTCGTAGAAGAGGTTGCAATTGAGAAAGTTTGTCGGGGGCATCTGAAATAGTTAGATTCATCTACATTCGCTAGGAGATTTTAATCTCGATGTAAAGCTAAGAAAAAACGGTGCCGAACAATGACTAGACAAGCTCTTATCGTTTTTTCAAGAAATGCATGCCGCACGGAAACGTTTTTCTCGGTGAACGCTGGAAGCAAGCCAGATGCAAATAGCAGGTGCATCCACATCTGCTCGGCAATTTGCAGATGAACTCAATGTAGGTAGTTCTGCTGTTTTACATCATCATAAAGGATTTAAAAGGATAAAGGATGAATCTCTCAACGCTGATCAATCCCTGGGGGAAACGCCAGGAACTCGACTTCATCAAGCTACGTTTGAGGTGATTGAATGCATATATAGCTTATAGAATGACTCCTAGTGACCCATCGATGTATGAGTCAGTGCTGCTACCCTCCCAGGCAGGTCTGGTACCAGTTTGCCGAACCTAGAAGGACAGAAGGCTTGGTGAGCAGAGGGAGTCGAGCAGGCAGAGTCAAACCTGTTTGTATTGCAGGGCACCTTTGACCACTGCGCTATACGCGCTCCTTTCAGAGCAGATAAATGAACGGAACGGAACACTGTGTGTTCGTAAAGAAACTCAAAATCACTTCACTTGAAGCTTCCTCGAACATTTCAATTTAGGGATCAAATGTGGAATTTTTTCCTTACTTATGCGCTTATATGAAGGATTAAATACAAAGCGTCTGTTGTGATGCCAACGGGTGTTCGACTATGGAAGCATCGTGGATGTTATTGAGTGAAAACGTGTCCTAAACAGTTAATGACATGCGATACTCTACTTATGATTTCGGTCAGCGTTCCAGTTTGCCTAGCCAATTCTGGTACCAATTTGTCAACCTCCAAGGGGTGGAGTGCTTAGTGGCCATAGGCTTGGGATCGAACCACCAACAGACCAAATGTGTATTCCAGGGCATACCTAACCACTACGCTCTAATCCACTTTTTTATGCTTCCATGCGATGAACAGTCCTCAGAAATCCTCTAATGGCCGAAAGTTCACCGTTCACAACACTTGTATCGACTACTAAGACTGATACATCACAAGAAATCACCGCTATGAAGAGTTCACTCGAACTATTGTGGCTCTAAGGAAGGACGTGCTGCGAAAAAGTTAGAAACAATAAAGTTATGTAACAATCTTGCATGAGCTTGCCAATAGAACAAGGTGATGATGATTCATTCCGTCATTAAATGAATGTCTTACATCAAAGATCTCCCGCTAATTGCACGAACCAGACGCGCGCAACGGAAATCCCTTTGTTGCCAGTTATCATAATCCACTAGAATAAGCGAACTACAGCAAAAGCCCAACACACGTCATTATAAGTCGGGTAGATTGAAGATGCTAAATGCTAACATTTTTTAAAGAATAAGTGGCTTGCTTCACCTAACAATCAAATTAGTCAACAAGTTGTTCAAGTGAGCAACAGTGAAGTCTCTATTCAGCTTGCTGTATACTAGAGATTCCCAATCAAAAAATGCCGTCTTGAGTGATACAAAGAAGGTCTTGCAGAAGGCGTTTTATACCTATTGCTTTTGACAACAGGATACGTACAGATTGATCGCAGAAGTCTGAAACGTGAACATAGCACGAGTACCTTGTTGTGTTCTTTCGGAGTAGATTTGTGACTTATTTGTAGATCTCCACTCTTCTATTCCACTGTCAAGCTAATAGGTCTTAACAAAAAAGAGCGCTTGTAAACAGAAAGCGTAGCAAGGAAGTGTAACCCTTCCTACGGCTAAACTAACCTTACATGGTCACTTATGCTTTCTATGTGGTCAGTTTAAATCCAGTTTTGAACTCGTATTCGCTACATGGAAAGCCACTTCATCACTTCTAGGCTAACTAGCCCAAGTTCTCGCGTGCAATTAAAATGCATGAGAAATAAGTGAAAGACTGGCTATCAAGCCATCACATCAATCGTACCACTGGAGTACTACAAAGAAAAGAAAGCTAATAAGTTTGCCGATGTCAGAATTCATAGGCTCTGTTGTTAAACCTATCAGAGGTGAATGAAGAGTCGTGCTATAGTCTTAATTAAAGAATTGTATTTCTATCGGATGTCACTTATGGGCCTAACTTTTTCCCCTTAATACATTCTTTGTTTCACGAAACTATAGCAAAACGGATGCTAATTATTGGCTGTAATTATATCCAATTATTTTCTGTTTCCAGCTCATTCAAGCACCATAGTACATCTAGCGAAGAAATAAACTCTGTGAACAAGGACAACTACCAACGTAACTAATTCGTTTTTCCGTTTGTACACGCGTTTAGCAAACAGCAAATACTTCCTTTCCTTTTTCTCTTCCTCCTTTTTCCCTTTGCAGCGTTTCACTTCCTGTTTCTCTCTTTTTTTACTTTTCATTAATCTATGGGTTAAATACGCCTTTCAAGAAACAAAACAAAAACAGCAGAATGTAAACCCACGATATTCGGAACGGTAAAACAACCTGGAGCTATGTTCTACTGGGGATGTTCTCCAAGGAATTGTAGCGTACAACAATGAGAAACATGTTATTGCTTCAATCATACATTATTTGGATACTTGGATGACCCGTCTTCACTGGTTTCTCGGGCCCAGCATAAATCCCATTTTTCGGAATTTTACTCATTTAGCTATTGTGGGAACCTGGAGTCCCGAGCTCAGCCTAGCCAAAATCTGCCACAGGCAGTCGCAGTCCTTGTGAATCAGAGCGAGATTTGCCACCATGCAAGTAGTTTGATACCTGAACGGTGGTGGATCCTGGTATTGGTTTACTCTTGGCTGGGCTGTCTAGTGGAAACGCCGGACTCCTTTTCAGCTCGGGAGACCCTGCTGGAGGGATAAATCAACCCGCTGTACTTGGCAGCCCGACACCAAGGAACACCTCCCAGCCACGATGAGGCGGTTGAGCATTGGGAGGCAATCATACCTTGATAGGTAATGAAAAAAAACACATAACTGGCAGCCTTCCAAAGATACTCTAGCGGTGATTTGTTAGTCGATAGAGATAGAAGGGGACTTCAATGGAAAAATGTTTCTCATATGTATCAGTTGTCGCTTTTATTGGCGAGATATTAAGAAGTTCTACCTCTGTGCGTATGACAGTACGGCATACTAAAGACAGTGTATTAGCGCTAGATTAACGTCCACATAACAGTCGAACTTTCCGACTAGGATCACATATATATTAGGTTTAGTAGGTGATGTTTTATTGTATTTCTTCCAGTAAACTCACAATCGTCGTCGAGTATCTGTGTCTCGGATGAATCAAAAGCCGCCACAAAACCCACGGCGAGGACCAGAATACACGTCCGCATCATTGGCCGAGTTTGAAACGTCTGTAACTGAACAATGATGTCGTGAATGAGATAAATACGAGCCGCTTACGAAAGGAAGTACGTGAACCAATGTGAAATAATATGTGAAAAGAAACGAAAAGGAACTGGAAACCTTCTTCTAGGATGATAATAGGTGAAGAAAAAAGGGAGAGAAATGGTTAATTTCGCTGCCTTATGAATAGTAGGTTTCCATATAATGAACGGCACTATAAGAACTTGAAACACGGTAAAGTTATGATTGTAAAATAATAGGAATAGTCGCAAAGAATACATTGAGTGATGATGAGTTTTACTTAGCTTATGACACGAGTGAGCCAAGTGAACAATAAATCTCCTGGCTGAAATTTAAGGAAGTGAATGAGTACATTTGTTAGTTATGAGAGATCGAGACGAACTAGAAAAGAAATGGATATGAATGGCAAAAAAATATGATTTTTAAGACTGCAGGCATGCTGGAAAAAGTACTGAAAAAGATCATTGAAAAAATTTCCAACGATTGTTTTAAAATTTTTTATAAAGAACTCCAGAGATAAAAGACTGTCGAGGGGTTATGAAGCTCAGAAAGGAGTGAAAAACATTCCAGAATTTTTAAGAACCTGGTTCGGAAACCGTTGAAGATAATGGCAGCGTGAAAGCAGGTTGTGGTTATATTTAGCAGGGAAGACTCTACTGTGTTGTTACAAAGGTTGGCAATGGGCCTTTCATCTCAACGTATACGAGCAGTAAAGCCTTGAATCGCCGCCTCCAACTCAATGACGTGTAGTTATAACCGCGATATGAGAAGAAGCTCATAGTTATGTCAACGTTTTTATAGGGCAATGAGCCATTTAAAGACATCCCGACCACCGTTATTAAAGTGAGAACAGTCACTAAAATGCACTTTTGCTCATATAGGAGGACTCAGGAAGTAGGTGTTGTCGCTTTCAATGATCTTCTCCCATCTAAACCTGTCTGTCGTTCCTCACTGACACAGAATTCAATCAGTTACAGTCAGGTGGCTTTGCCACTGGAATTCTGTTAAACGTACTTTTGGTACGAGTTTACATGTTCCCTTTTTGTCTCACCTTTTTTTTCTTGGTGAAAACGTTTCATTTATAATTGAATAGAAAACGGTTATATTAAGACATTGTCATCGTTTTTCCACATATCATTAATCCACTTCCAAGTGATAACCATAAAGAGTGGAGAGATGTTCCTTTAACCTTAAGTCAGTCGTAATCAGGAGGTGCTCATAGGGCCTTCATACCGAACACGATATTTAGTCTACTCCATCGAGTGAACTTCATGACAACTAAAAACCGTAGAAACAAGACACTCGAGCCAACACTGGAACCAATTGAATACGTCACATATTTAAGTAACGATTAAAAAAAATAAAGGGTAAAGCTGTCGGCGTTGATCAATCCCTGAGGAGTGTGCCATGCACTCGACTTCATTAAGCATCGTTTGGAAGTGACTGAATACATATCTAGCCTTTACAATGACTCGCGGGACCTACCGATGTATCGAGTCAGTGCTGTTATCCCCCCGGACAAGTCTGGTACCAATTTGCCGAACCCGGAGGGATGGAAGGCTTGGTGGGCCATGGGTGCGGGGATCGACTCTACGTGTGTTGCAGGGCGCCTCCGACCACGGCGCCAAACGCGCCCTTAAACAGGGGAGTAAGTGAAATTTATTCGTTCATATGAAATCAAAACGATGGCAAAAATATAAGACGTTATGTTGATATATCACGAGCTTTTCGTCCACTTTGAAGAAGCTGAAAATGATTAAAGTCCATTAGGTTGGTGCCTGGCAGCATTATGGCAGCACGCGGTGATGATTTGTTGCAAAGCAAGACTGACAAGTCAACCTACTAAAATAAATGTCTATGAAACCACTCACCGCATTAGAGAAACTGAAACCAACTATTAAATTCATCTGGGGAATTAGGGCATTATAAAAAAAACACTTAATGAAATGACTAATCAGTTAACCTTCACCAAAGGCTTAATTCGTTTTTAGTTGAATTGACCGTCTCCACCATGAAGTTTGTAAGTGTTAAGACAATTTCCATTAGGCTAGTAATTTGATGATCGGGTAAGACTTTCCTTCGATAGTATCTCGAGATAGTCTACTGGGGTATTCGCAAGTCGTCACGATAAGAAGTCCTTTGCCGTTGTGGATTCGGAAGGAGATTTGCGGCTAGATTGCTGCCAGAAATGCTGAGATTCCGTTCTTGGCATTGCTGTACTTTTTAGTCTAATCTGTAGTTGGAAATATGGAAGTTCTTCTCATCAAGGACCTTACTGGATGAATGAACTCTCGTCTGTAGATTCCATGCTCTTCGATATCAAGGAAGACCGTATGGTCATGATGAGGTAGAAAACTATTGGAAAGATCGAAAGCTTAGTAAAGAAGTGTCTAGGTTGAGCATAGAGCATAGAGAATTTCTCTGTCAAATAGAGAATCCCCTATCTAGCTGAAAAAATATACTCTATATTCTGCACATTTAATAAAAGAATCCTGGTTATGCCATTGGGCAACCAAGAGATATAGTCATGGTGCTCAGGTTACGTCCTCTTTCGTTGCAGCAGAAAGAATTGCTTTTATTTGATATGGAGATTCTCTATGTAGAGTCAATGCGTTCGAATCATCGCTGATCAGATGAGTATGCCGACACGACTGGAACTTCCTTCCTTGCTTCCTCACTTGGATTACAGAACTTAGGTGGAACAGGGTGGAAAGTGCAAGCAATGCTGAAAATAAGGACCGGGATATGATTTATCTGAGCTCTATAGAGACAAAAAGCGCAAAAGCCAAGAATATGCTGTCGAATCGAGCGAACATTGAAGAAGATCAAATATCTCTGTAAATAAAGCTAATTGTTAGAATAAAACGATACAATCATTTCTTAGCCTAAACTTGCTACCAAAGTAGCAGCAACTAGTAAAGAAATCTATTTAAATAGAGGCTTTGTAAAATCTGGGCTAGAATTATTACGACGGCTCTGAGGAAGGCGAAGGTGGCCACTCGTTAGCAATAAATAGCTTTTCGTTACAACCTTAAGCAAACTCATGAATAGTACAAAATATGAATGCCGAGGTTTGTTTTTAAAAAGTTTTTGCAAGAAATCTTTGACCGTTATCAATCCATTCACTGGTTCATCAGAAAGGTATGTGTCCGAAAAGTCTTGACGATCTTTTAAATTAGCTAGCTGTAATAATTCGTCTAGTTGGATATACTAAGTGCCTTCGTTTACTATGGAGAGCACAGCAAGGTAGAAAAAACTGTGTAAAAAATTTAAGGACAGCTTCCGTCAGGAGCCTAGAAATTGGACGATAAAGATAGTCACCAAGTAGTAGGGAGTAGGTACGACAATAGTAGCGATGCCAATCATCACGAGCATGGTGGTGGCTCGATCTCGCTTCAGGCTCACCAAGCCTCTCATCCCTCCTGGATCGGGAATTTGGTAGCAGACTTGTGCGAGAAAAGTTTATTCTCTGCAATTTAAATGGAAGCGTTCTAGTTCGGTTATCTTATGGGTCCAGAGAGAATCGATCGACTCGACCAGCACTCAACGACATTCATGATGAAAGGAAAATTCTCAAGCAGCCGCCGAAGCCAAACATAGAAAGTTGGAAGACCTTCGTGGATGGATGGAAGGAGACGAAAAGAATGCAAGAGGTGCTGGTACCCGCACAATAGGTGCGGAAGACGGATCTTATATAAAAAAAAGAAAGCTACCAAGCGTGTATGATCCTAAACATAACTTTCACATTACTGTTATTTTGCTTCTCAAATAGCAAGTTTTCGCTCAGAAAGGCCTAGAATACCACTGCAAGCCATTCCTAAATCGTTTCCTTAGACCGGCGCTTAGTGAGGTAACTTCTTCCAAAATTGTGATAATTATCACTCTTGGTGTTCCAGTAGCTTTAGGATTTAGGCCTAAAAAATCCCGATCAATTCCAAAGATTCGTGTTCCGCCTTTTTTTGAGCCATTATACATCTTTTTCGCCACTGAGGAAAATTCCTTTACCATGTCTGGGTGCTACACCACTAAGAGCGACAGCTTACCTTAAGATGGCTTTCCTCCCCAAGAAAAAAAGCTCACGGAGTTCATAGTGTCGGCGATGCATATGGAAATCCTCAACGAAGCAAACTGAAACTGCTTATCTAACTATTCATTATAGAGGTTAATCCTATCCCTCTTTTTCCTATATGATTTGACAGTTCTTTTAATTGATTACTTCTTCAGTTAATGGGGCATTAACGATTATAATACTGAACAAACGTTTGATATAAATAGTTAAATACACCTACTTTTTTTCGACATTTAACTTTTTAAGCTCTTGATGGATATATTATTGGCAACTAGTATGATGTAAATGATTAAATAATTGATGCGTGTTATTCACAAATGTCGAATGCTTCACAAATTACTGTTAATGACATTATCTGACGTCGCCGAAGTTGCAGTTGTAGAGAAGCTGTTCAAAAAATAAGCACAGCGCTAATGGTTCGGACCCTCCGTGGGTCTCTCGTCCTTCAAGACGAATCTACCCACGGAGCATTTAAGAACAACCGTAGCGAGGACTAAAATCTTTGAGTAGCAGCCGAATTCACACGGAAACTTGAAGAACTTTTTTTGTTGACTGATCGGAGGAATCAGATCGAATGAAGGAAGTGCCTGTATCAGCACAAAATATGATGACGGATCACGCAAGAAAACAGATCAATAAAAATTTGCCATGATTGGGCGCACAAATAAAGACATAATAATAATGAATATAATTCACTTTTCCTTGGTGATAAGTAGACACGAGGTTGTCATTTTACCCTTTATTCACTAAGAAGGCAACGTTCGGGAGCATTCCGCCTTCTTCAGCGCCTGGAAAGGTCAAGTTGACTGCAATCTACTCAGCCAAGCACATCTACAATCAAAGCGGAAAAAACTCAAAGCCAAGATTTCAATTGCGTTTTAAATAAAATAGCCTCTTCGCACACTCGCCGCCTTCCATGACTCTTCCACTTGGTATTCCACGCGAAAACCAAATGCGCAGAGTTCACATGGGAGCGCAACGTACCCCTCTCACATTAAAGTACCAGTCTCAAATACCATATACCATTTGGTATTAGAGAGTTTCGTGGACAGATAAGATTAAGAAAACAGATAACCAGTCAGCGATAAGGGTGGAGAGCTGTGGTTATTCCTCGTCATGGTGATGGTGAAACAATGAAGAAATATCTTGACTAAAGGTGCTTTTCTTTATCGCCCATCACCCCGAGTTCAAAAGTCAGTACCGAAAGCTTGAACATCAGAATGCGTCAAAGAGGTAAAATCGGTTGGTTTAAAACCATCAGCTATTTCTTAATTCGTAGTTGAATTATTAGCGAATCTCCCCTGTCCTCTCTACCAAAACTCTTAAGTTAGTATCGATCGATGGTCTTACGTTTACCAATCAATTATTAATAAAGGTTAGAACTATCATTAGCTGTGTAGACAACCCAACAGATAGAATAACGTGGTTTTTAACCCAAATACTTATCCAGTTGTTAAAACACATCTCAACTCATCGAACGATTTCCCAGATATTCTTCGATCTTCTACGTAACGTACTCGATAGAATCCTTCGACTCTACCAACCTTTCTAAAAACGTATCGAATGACTACGCTATGCAAGCCGTCCTCGAACTCCGTATGCAAAACAAAGCAATGAGCATGTGTGGCCTCTGGATTCACCAGCTTATAGTCCTCCTAGAAGTAGCCTAAACTACTCGATATTCAGATGATCCGGGAAATATTACGCGCAAATTAGAGGGTTGGCGATGGCGCAACGACTGACACTAAGCCTTGTCATTGCCTTTATGTCCAAGGTGGAAACAGCAGTAATCGATCTCAGGTCATTACTCTACCTTAGGTATATAAATGATTGCTTTGTCATTTGCTGAACACAAGAGGAAATGGACAAATGTTTTGGGTTACTGAATGAACAGTCAGAGTACATTAAGTTTACCCGAGAAAACTTGAAGAAAATCTGGCTTCCATTTCTTACCGTTCAAATCAACCTATTTGAAAATGGCTACATCAGCAAGTGGTACCAAAAAAACAAAAAACATACCCGTTCGTTACCCCTCCTCTCACAACTCACACGCAAAAGCGTGCTTCTAAGAAACACGTTTTGGACAGTCATTAGTGTGTGCATAGGAAGAGAGCAGAAGGAAAAATCCTAGAAATTGGCGCGGCAAATAGCCATTTCCAAAAGCTACTAAGCTGGAGCTCCTCGTGAAAGATGTAGACCCTCGTACTGCTAAATTACTAAGAGCGGCACGTGTGGCGCAGTGGTCGGAGGCGCCCTTTAACACGCACATGGGACCGATCCCCGCTCCCGTGGCTCACCAAGCCTTCCATCTCTTCGGGGTTCTTAAATTGGTACCGGACAGAAAATCACGCACCCAAATGACAATTAGAGCGAAAATAAAGTCTCGTTTATCCTGCCGTTCATTTCAAACGAGACATGTCTACGTAAAAAAAGGTTGCTTAAGAAGGCCCAGTCTAGAGAATTCGGTAGCTGTGACTGAAACACCATCGAGCACTTTAAATCGCCAGTTTCGCAACCGTCTGCATGACCATCTATTTACGACGCAAAAATTGAACGTAATTTGCACTACTGTCTTGTAAAGTTTGCAGGGAAGATCACGGTGGCGAAACGAGTGGACCACTCTGCGTCTGCATGAGAGAACACCTAGTTGAGAAACTTAAGGTCAAAACAGGTACTCCAATAGGCGTGCATGGCAACAGACATAATGGAGAAGATTTTAAAGCAGAAGTTACCATCCTCGCAAAGGAATTGAAAATTTCAGCATGCAAGTCTCGAGGCATTCTGGATTAAATCCCAAGAAACCGGAAATGAACTGCAGGCAGGGATGTCTCGTAATCACGTGTGTTCTCACACGGTATTTAAACCTGATATTTCAATGTGAGACAGGCACATTACTCATCTAAGAGAGCTTAGTGAGTTGTCCGCATATGAGAAGCTGTTTTCTTCTCAGTTCGACAGAAAAAATTGGTTCCGTGTTTTTCTGTTTGGTTATGGAGGTGTTTGGCCCAGTAGACTGCAGTCAAATTTCACCCCTCCAGGATTTGAAGGAAGCGAAATCCACAGCAAAATCAGCTTTTTGTGAATAAAGGTAAAATAACAACCTCGTAAATTACTCTTTGGAATGAAAATAACATTTCGCTTCCAACAATTCTGTTACTATATATATCATATATATGGAGAGAAAGGGAGAGAGAGAGAGGAATCATAAGCGCTATAATCATGGAATTGTGAAATACACGAATGGTTGTTGGCCTCACTATGTCCCTAGTCTAACAAGCCTTAAATCCGTCCGGAAGTTAGTTTCGCACTTGTGTGAAAAAGCTTCGCCCGGTCCACAAAGACCGACGCCTTCTTATGATGAAGATCTAAGAACGTTCTGGTAGAGCTATTACAAAATCCTAGAGCCAATCAACTCGGTACAGAATGGCTATGTGGTGGAAGAAGCCACACGGTGATCTGAAGTTTCGGTCCAAAGCTGCGTACTTATGAGGATGATATAATGACTTATTTCCACAGCGCTTTACTGACGACTATGTCTGATGATGACACCATTATTTTCTGAATCAGAAGGATTAGAAGCTTTGACAAGGACTTGAAATTCATCATCATCGTCTTGTAGATGGAGTTAGGAAGTCGGTGTAACGTTGGTTCAAAACAAAATGTTCAAAATAAATTGGCATACCATGGACGACAATAGAATATTCCCTAGCCACTGTAAAATGAAATGTTTTCGACAACCTTGGAGGACATTTCATTATCTTTCCTAATTCTTTGGCCATTCCTATTACTATTACTAATCTGCTGTTTCTGTCCTAAAAATATCCATTTTCTTATTGGTAATCCATCACGTGTTCCAGTGGAGAGCATTTGATCCAAGGAGCTAAATTTCATCAAAGCGCTTTTTAAATTCGCAGTGTGTTTTCTACGAAATAGTACTGCTCAGTGAAGATTTGTGGGTGGTATTTGTGATTAGGACTACACTCCTTTCGAAATAGGCAGTAGACTGAATTTTTTTAATCATTTTACATGAAAAAAAGCTGGTGCCATTCCGTATAGAACGAAAACATTGAGTCCACTATAAGAGAGCAAAGTTCTTGCTCGTCGATTTTTCATTAGCATCGTAAAGTCAAATAAAGCTGTAGAACAGCACGCTCAGGACCTAAAGGCAAAACCTATAGGACAGCACGTTCAAGACCTAAAGAAGGCAAAACCTATAGGACAGCACGTTCAAAACCTAAAGAAGGGAAAAAGCTGTAGAACAGTATCTTCAGGACCTAAAGAAGAGGCCAAGGCTGTAGAACTGCACCGTCAGGACCTAAAGAAGGTGGTGTCAACGCGCGTCCAACAGCCTTGTCTCAGCTCATCAAAGACGACTCGTAAGAACAAAATAACTTCAATAAGGCATAGAAATTTTGAAAGGTTTATAGATAAAATGTTTGCTAGAACATTCCTAGCAATCAAGCAAAGAGCACCATTTCTTGACTACTGCGGTTTGATTAGTTTGCACCAATGAACAAACTACATTAAAACATACCATATATATGCTAACTGAGAACACAGAAGTACTGGAACTGAAAAAATCGTTACTTCTAGTAAAGCACTCGAAGTCCAAGTATATTGAACTTTTCTGATATGGTCGTGGGAAACTTTTGTTGGAGGGGGACGGGCAAGTACGAATCGTTCTCGATGTACTTTTCAGTCAACTGATTTCAAAGCTTTTTGTCAGAGCCACATGCCGAGCACAACTCCCATGCGAGAATATGATGGCAGATGTACACGGAAGGTATAGATGAATTCCCCAACACCACAATGAAAGAGTTAATTCCCTTAATCCACCCTAATCCACCTTCTTCTCGCAAAGTCTGTCCTCTTCTCAGTGCATTTACACGATGTATGATGCGTGAAAACAACAGTGGATATAGGCGGAAGGTATAAGTGAAACCCGCACTAAATGAAGAATTTCATCACCTGAATCCACCTGCTCGAGAAGTTCGTCCGCTAAGTCTATCTACTTCTCACGGCATATGCATAAAGTTAATCGGGCTGCTTTTCATCCACTATTCACAACCTGAGTAGTGAGCCATGGATATACGCTACTAATTGGATCGGGATCGAGATCTCTCACATGAAGAAGGTCCGTGTTTGTAAACATTGACTGGAGTGAAATCGAGATGAAGTACGGAAAGAGGAGAACGAGAGGTTTCTATGAATTTTCTGACCACCCTGTGCCCGAATAAATTAAGGAAGGAATAGAAAGTAAAACGTATAGCAGACAGTTTAAGGAAGAAAAAAATGCAGAATGGTAATATACTGTAGAAATTCTGGAGTTTATGAATATCACTTAATCCCGAAGATTCGTTTATTCAGTAGGTGAGTGCAGCTTATCCCAGAATAAATTAATGGACGTGTCACATTGAGGATTTCGGCTACATAAAATATTCCTCCTGAAATCTCGAGATAGCCGTGTGATAAGGCGTTCCCAGGGCATCACTATTACGAACAGCATTCCTACGTTCGTGGATCCGGAGTCCTCAGGGAGGCTTGTTACCTTGCGCCTGAAATTATTACAGGACAGAAATTGTTCCTGAGGTTAAACGACCGACATATTCCAAAAAATCCACAAATGGTTAAATATTTGCAACGATTATTTCGAAGGAGCACAGAAAATTCCAAACAGAAGTCGAACCTCATCACACAAACTTCCGGAAAAATGCACGAAACACTGAGGATTTCTAGTGAAATGTAATAATTTAGCGCATTTTCCATGCACTCTTTTCCAAGTTCTACGAATTCTTCGTCAGCGAGTGATTTTCACAGAAACTAAGTGTGTAGTAAATCACGCCTTCATCGGCTCGTATCAAAATTTGCGCAAGTTTGTTAGCAGACTGATTGATAGACTCTGGTAAGAACGTTTCTTATTAAAGTTCGGTCATTAAAAGTTAAAAGAAAAAATTAAAGTTAGAAAATTAAAAGCTATTAAAGTATTACAAACAACTGGGATGATGCTGAGATATTTGCAAAACTCCGGACCGCAGGTGTTTACGGTGGGGAACGAAAGCGCTGTTACCCTTTCCGGGGGGATAACGCGTTCAATACCACACCATGTTGTTAAATCACAAATATTCCGACAGACTTGAAAACATGAAAAGCATTTTTTGAGGGCAGCAATATCTACATTTCCAATGGATTTGTCGTATGTGAGCAGGTAAAAAAAGTCGACAGACAATAAATAGATAAATATAATAAGCTTAAATAATAGCTGCTGCAACAGATAGAGGAGAAACGTGTTCACATCAATGAAAATTGGACCCCTGTCAGCTTATCGCATTACAGTAGAAATTTGAGGTGATCCAGCAACCACGCCGTAAAGAGATACAAAAGATGAAGCGTTTTAACCATTCTCCAAGAGATACGCTTTGCATGCTACTCCATTAAACATGGTAGAAGTCAGTGAATGCATATTCGGCCTTTGTAATGACTTCCGACGGTGTGCCGATGTATCAATTTAGGGCTTTCATCTTTCCAGATAAGACTGGAACCAATTTTCAGACGTTTGAGGGATGGAAGGCTTGTTAAGCCAAAGGCACGGTTTCGAACCAACTAAAACTTGCAAGGTTTCTAACGTTTACATCTTGAATTCACAGTACCTCGAATCGAAACTTGGTCGTGTTGTAGGTTTTGAGAGTGTGGTCTATATAGAAACAAACACCTACTCACGTCACCTCTACAGTATCACAGCGTTGTATTAGTTGTGACAATGATGAATTGCGTTGTTAAGAGAAGAGATGGATAAAAATCGCCTATCTATAAATTTCTTGAAAACTGTTCAGTATCGATGTAAAAACAGTTATGAAAAAATGCAGGAATCAAAATGGAAAACTCCTCAGTTTGCCAATGTCAATAGAATAAGCGCTGAAGGAAGTTCAAGGCCCTGCACGCCATCATACCAGTAACATTCATAAGAAGTCGGTGATCCCATTTAATAAATGAACAAATGGGCGAGAAGTCGATAGTAAATCATTCGCAGGGTATTTGATGTCTAGGACTCAGTAGAATCTATCTAGAAAATGACTGGTTCCCCTAATTTCACCTGGGCACAACAATTACAACAGTCTCTCCAGGAAGGAAGAACATCATAAATTTCAAGTATAACTTTCAGTAATTACCAATACCGACCTCGGTATTCTTTCTTTGATAAGCTTACTATTCGGCTAACGTCTCGACGTCTTCGTTCTCATCAGAGCCAACGATCCGAGTCGATAGTCCACGGTTCTCTTTCGTTTCGATGTGGTGTCTTCGCCTTAGTATCGAGTTGCGTCTTCGTCAGCGGACCATCTCTCGAATGAGAGATATACTCACCTCCGACCTCGGTATTGATCAACTGTGTGCGGAGAAGCCATTTTGTTTTCAATGCGATTGAAATCTTTGCTTTGTGATTTTTCCGTTCTGGTTATGGAGATATTCAGCTGAGTAGATTACGGTCAAATTGTCCGGCCCAAGATCTGAAGAAGGCGAAAGCCGCCGAAATGTCAGCTCTTTTGTAAATGTAGAATAAAGTGACAAACTCGTGCTTGGTCATCAATAGAATGGTGAATAACTTTCGGGCGTATAGTTTCATCGTGACACGAAAGTATAGCTGGATAAAAACTAGTTGATTAAAGGAAATGGTAGATTTCATAAAATAAAACGGGTTTTCTGTGATTGAGAAAATGGCCATTCATAACAGTGAGGAAGGCGTGGCTTCATAGTTACGTCGATCCATTACTATCGGAATGTTATGGAATTTTCCGAAAAATTTAGCACTACTAGAGAATTGTACTCTTCATATGTTTAGCAGGGCCTAACCCCACGCTAAGCCTAACAAAAAACTTGGATAGCTCTTGAAAATTTACCACGCCTATTGCCTCGGCAACAAGACTAAGTCAGTGATAAACAACAAATCTTGAGAACCGTAATAGTTATGGAAACTAGTGAAATATTTTTAAATACATATATCCCCGAAAAAAAAGAAACAAGACAAGCATCTAAAAACCGCTGAGAAATCATTGACGGCGTATAAATCGTTGGTGACCAGATGAACGTCAACATAAATATTTAGCACCATTAAAAACATAAGCTCTATGCTTCGATTCCGCATCGAGCCTAACATGCCTCTAAAGCCTACCAACCGCCTATCGTGAAGACAGAGCTGAGAACGCTCTAGTTATTTTAGGGTTCCATAAAAAAATCAACTCAACCAGCACTCAACGACATTCATTACAGCAGCAAAATTTTCAAGTACCCAAAAGGAAATCAGATGAGTTTTTTGGGGAGGGGAACGTAGTAAAGTAGCTGAACTGAATATATATATATATATATATATATATATATTCATATACATATAAAGCCCTTAAGGTTCTTATTTAATGAGTTCATTTTTCCCAAACATCCAATTCCTGCTAATCCTCTAATTATAAACTACTGTCGTACTTCGGCGTACTGTATTACATCATGAAAAAGTTCGTCAATGTGGCAACACTTATGAACTACAGGGAAAAAACAGTGTAATTATTATAACTTCGTCGTTTTCTTTCTCAGCAATCGCGAGGTTGTTAAACAGCATACGTTTACTTCCATACAATAACACATATACAACACAACCGTAGCTGAAATTTCGGCAGAACCGCCTTCTTCAGAGCCGCTTTTTTCACCTGTCTTCCACCGAGGAAGAACAGCCGCTCAGAGTCGAATATGGTTGACGATTCATTCATTGTCATTATGTCAGTGTCACTATTGCTGGTGGAATCGTTAGGGTCAAAAACTGGCTGAGATAAAGGCAAAACGATGAGTGGTCAGTGGCGCAGTGGTTGATACGTGAGCCACCGGAAAGGATAAAAGCGTGTCCCAAGCTAGCTTGGGGTCCACGCTTTGCAAATATCTCAGCATCCTTGTGGTTGTATTTCATATAATATATACCATGCCATGAATAAATAATAGCCA
This sequence comes from Angiostrongylus vasorum, assembly GCA_018806985.1. NCBI lineage: Eukaryota > Metazoa > Nematoda > Chromadorea > Rhabditida > Metastrongylidae > Angiostrongylus > Angiostrongylus vasorum. The sequence continues at coordinate 177,924 of JADANN010000215.1, forward strand.
CTAAATAAAAAAATGTCATTACGATTCCTTTTAAGCTCTTAGATTCGCCGAGGTGTTCGTTGTAGTGATTTCGTTTATACCATCATCATTAACAAGTGACTGAGTTCTTTAAGAAACCAATCAAACACGACGAAAGATAACCAGATTAAGAATACGTGTTGACAAATCATTTCCTGCTGAACATGGTCAGGTTCGTTTCCTGCTCCGATAAGTTTGTCTCCATACTGAATGAATTAACGCAGTGTAGTGGCAGTGGTGACTAATATCCATAGTTTATGCGTGGTTGTGCGTCATAAGTTGCAAGTATTGCAAGTACAAATACTTTATTACGTGGAAGTATTACATCTGCCGTCAAGCTTCACACTGCTAACTTTCCGTATCCTACGAAGGAAAAAGAAGTAGCAGATCTTCTTTAAGATTTCAGTAATGTGCGGTGGTTTTGATCGAAGAACAGATTTCTTTCATATGACTCGGCATCACATCTTGTACGCATCTTAGCACCTTTTTTATTTGATTCGTTCCTTCGCACCCATCTTCCTCGAAGGCCTTCGATTTTACATGGGTTCTGCATCTACTTGAAGATTTTTCTGTCATCTTTAAATAAGCCATTGAAACCACGTCAAGTAGATCCTAACTGCAACCTTGGAGTACTCGTGAAGCCCCCCTCACCCCAGTATTTCAACAACAAGCAGTGCCTACTGGTTGTGGATCAGACGCACCTCTTCCAGACAAGTTTAGTGGCAACTTGCTTACCCCTGGGTGTATAGGAGCTCTAGCTCAGTATTGAACTAGGGCCTTGCCAGTATTGAATAGCATCTCTACCACTGAGCTACTCGTAATCTGTACAAAGGCTAGATATGTTTATACGTAATGTAAATAATAAAGGATAAAGTGTTCAGCCTTCAGCCTTCAGCGTTGATCAAACATAAAGTTCTCCATGAATACGCATTCGACTTCATCAAGCACCTTACATGAGTTTTAATGCATATCTGGCGTATGTGCTAGTAATTATCGTTTTTCATGGACACCTCGAATATCTCACGGTACCCAATCTGCCGTAATGTGGATAACACAGTATCGTTAGAGAAAACAAAAGAGGTTCGATTGTTCGGCTAGAAAGTCGTGGAAAATGTTTTACTAAATTGATAGAGAATTTGATGACAATGGCAGTCCTCATGGAGTTGAGTTAATCACATGTCTTAGTACGAAGAGTAGGCGAAAATAAAAGGTTATGATGAGTACGCAAGTCTACTATTAGAAGTTTTTAACTCCATGTCAGCCTCCCCCTCTAATTTGATTATTATCAATGATGTGGAGTAATCTATTCGTTGGTCGGATACGGAGGTTCGGACCTTGGGGAAAACTCAGAAGCTATCGTAGACCTACATAGAGCAATTTTGCTATAGCTCCTATGTTCCGCGGTATCCATCAACTATACCCTCATAGAATTAAAATGATCCGTAAAGCATAAGATTCCGAACGAAGCGATAAACTATCAAGAATTCTCCAATAAGAAGGCAAACGCTGCGCTTGGAGTTGTGCTTGCCACAGTTGCTAGCACCCACTAATTGATAAATTGATCCTCAGTTTTTTTTACATGACTCAAATATATCACGTTGTGCAGATCCCAGAACTTCATCTATTAGATTTTCGTCCTTTCCACCATCTATGATGGTCCTCAAACCTTTTTTTTCGTGTGCGTTCGATTTTTGCTTTATGATTTGCGTCTTTTATGTGAATGTCGTCAAATGCTAGTCGAGTCAATTCTCCCTAGTCTCCTGAGATAGCCCAGCTAGAGCGTTTCCACTTGGACTATAAAAAGTATTCCGATTGTAGACATTTTTGGTTCAAATTCCTTGACCCCAGAGCGATGAGAGACCTGGTGAGCCCAGGGCAGTTACGAATCAAGGCCTAAGATGGTTACACCGTGCTCGTAGTAGTTGGCATAACTACTATTATGCTATCCATCTCCTACTTGAGCTCTGTAGTTGGAAAAAATTATGCCTACGTCACCAAAAAATTATAGTGGTATATTGCCAGACAGAAGAAAAGAATGAAACATATATGACTGGCAGAAACTGGGCAAGACAAGACGAAAAAAGAGGAAGACAATACACTACCATACTTAGATACTTGGACAGCCCGTCTTCCCCGGTTGTGCTGGCTCCCGCACAATTTCCATTCGCTGCTCTCTGGAGTAATCACGTCAAAGGTGGTGGTCTGCTTCGAACACGGTGACGTCCGCGACATCCATTTCGTAATCCTGAAATCGTCAGCATCTCCAAGTGTAGGTGGTTGAAGTTGGCCACGAACGCTTCTTCCCATCGTTTGAGTGGTTTTCCAAGAGGATGCTTGAATTTTCTTGGGATCCACTGCATTGTTCTTTTCGCCCAATTGTCATTTGTTCTCACTATGTGACCAGCCTTTTGTGTTTCGCTTTCGATGTATATTCCCTTGGATTCCGAAGATGAGACAGGTTTGGAAGATCCGAGCTGCGCAATTTAGACGTTGTGAGTGTCTGTCAAATTTCAGAAGAGATCGTTTAAACGCTCCGTGGGTAGTGTTCATATTTCTTGATGAGGTTGAAGTATCAACGCACATCTCCCCGAATGCGGTCCTTCTTGCTCTCTTTCTTCTGTTTAATTCCTCCTTCATGTTGTTTTCCATATTCACTGAACGTACAAGGTAAACGTACGAAGTGACTTCTGTAACCAAAGGACTATTCAGTTAGATCTGTTCACCTTCGCACCATGGGTCCTTCATGAACAGGGTCTTCGTTGCATTTATGCGCTATCCGCTTTTTCCCACGTCGCTGAGTCTCTGCTTTAGTGGCACTCCTCAAAAAGATGACAAAGTCATCCGCCAAACGAAGATTTGATAGGAATTTTTCCATCGCGTGAACGTATAGCTTTGTCGTCCCAATCGAGAAACTTCGTTATCCACCGCAGTGTGGCAGTAAACAGCCTTGGCGATATTGTGTCGTCACGTCGGACCCTTCTTCCTATGGGTATAGTGAGGGTTCGATGAAAAAAGCTGTATATTTGTGTTGCAGTTCTGATTACACTCTACTAGTGTTCGTATGTAGGACTAGCCGACTTCTTGCTCGACTAGCGCCAATAGGGTTGCATTCGTTTCTGACGCTGTCAAACGCATTCCCGTAGTCGATAAAGGTTAAGATATGGAACAGATGGCACCCTCAGCTGAGTTCTATGAACCGTGATACGGCTTCTATGTGGCCCATTCAGCAGAATCGCTGTGAGAATCTTGCTTGCTCAACTGGTTGTGCCTCATGCAAGGTCTCCGATAGCCACAAAAGGGTAATCTTCGTGAACAGCTTGTCAAGTACAGTCAAGAAGCATACCGGATGGTAAATACGAAGATCCCTTTAGTCACCTCTCATAGGAAGAATGACCGCTCGCGAGCTCCTTCAATGTTCCGGGATTTTCTCTTTCTGAAGGTAAGTTGTTATGTGGGTTTCGAAAACAGGTCTAATTTGTGGTCATCAGCCCTAAGGAAATCTGTGGTATTAGGTTCTCGAAGTCTACCTCCCTTTATGCTTTCTATCCCAACTTTAACTTCAGAGGAAGAATTACGGGCGGTTCTTCACAAGCGGGAATTTTGGGGTCTGAGACGAAGACCGTGGAGCGGAAAAGAATGGTATGGAACTTTTCCGCTATGACTGTCACATAAAGGTGGAATATAGTGATAGCGTCATTTTCGATCATCATAATAACGATAACAATACAGCAATGATAGCGACCATAATGTAAGTGTAATATAAACAAAAAAGGGTGAAGCTCCTGGCATTGATCAATGCCTGAGAGATGCGCCATACATTCGACTTTATTGAGCATCGTTGGGGGTGATTTAATGCATATCTAGCCTTTGCAATGACTTGTGGTGGCCTACCAATGTATCGAGCCAGTGCTGCTCTCTTCCCAGAAAGTCTGGCACCAATTTGTCGACCCCAGAGGGATGGAGGCCTTGGTGGACCTTAGGTGCAGGCATGGAACCCAGATGTATTGCGAGGCACCTCCAACCGCTGCGCTACACGCTCCTAGCCAAATGTAATATAATAACTATAATAACAGTACTTACTTGGATACTTGGACGGTCCGTCTTCACGAGTTGTACGGAGCCCAGCACATATGCCATTCGTTCCCTTTCTCTCGCAATCGTAGTCCATGGTGATGGTCTTGTTCGAGCATGGTATCGCTTGCGAGTCTCGTACCGTGATCTGTAAAACAACTGCAGCTGCGGCTACAGCTGATTAACTTTGTTTACGAACACGTCCGCCCAACGTGTAGATGGTCGTCCTGGGGAACGTTTGCATTCTTTTGGAGTCCACTCTACTGTTCTTTTCGTCCATCTGTCGTCCGTTCTTCTCATTATGTGACCTGCCTATCTATGTTTCGTTATCGATGTATATTCTCCTGGATCTCGATGATGTGACAGATTTCGAAGGTCAAAGCCTCGTATTCCGGCTAGATATTGAGAGTGCTGGTTATATTTCAGAAGACATCGCTCATGCGCTCTGTGAGGTGCGAAGCATTCTTGACGTAGTTGACGTATCAACCCATGTCGCCGCAGCATAACAGAGCGCTGGGAGGACCGTAGAATCGAAGAGACGAGCGCGGATTTTCGGGTCCTTCAGCTGGTCGGTGGCTTGTTTGAGAGGCCCGAATGCGATCCAAGCTGTTCTCTTTCCTCTATCTATTTCCTTCTTCATATTGTTTTCCGTGTTCATTGATCGCCCAAGGTATACGTACGAGGTTGTCTCTGCAATGAGAGAGCCATCCAATTCAAATTTTCTGCCTTCGCACCATGAGTTTTTCATGAACTGGGTCTTCTTTCGATTTATGCAAAGTCCAATGTTTTTTCCCCGCTTGGTTGAGCTCGTTGATCATCATCTCTGCTCTGCCAGTACTTCTTGAGAAGATGACAACGTCGTCGGCAAAACGAAGGTTTGATAGGAATTTCCCATCAATACGTATGCTTTCCTCATCCCAATCGAGTGAGTTCATTATCCACTGGAGTGCGGCACTGAACAGCTTTGGCGATATTATGTCGCTCTGTCGAACCCCTTTTCCTATGGGTATGATAAGAGGTCGACGGAAAAAGCTGTATTTTCGTAGTGCAGTTCCGATAACGGTCAGATAGAGTTCTTATGTAGCACGGGTCTACTCCTTGGCCGACGAACGCTGACAGGATTGCATTCGTTTCGACACTGTCAAACTCTTTTTTCATAGTCGACAAAGGTTAGGACTAGAGGCAGGTGGTATTCCCAACAAACTTCGATGACCCTGAACACGGTTTGGATGTGGTCCACGCAGCAAAAATTCTTTCCGAAATCCTGCTTGCTCGACTGGTTGCTCTCCATCCAGTGTGCTTGATATGCGCAAGAAGATAATCTTCGTGAACAGCCTGTAGAACACATTCAACAAGCATATGGGACGATAGTTACGAAGATCCCTTCGGTCTCCTTTCTTGGGAAGGATGACCATACGCGACGTGCTCCACTGGTCTGGGATTTCTTTCTTTTGAAGGTAGGCTGTCGTATGATTTGCGAGAAGTACATGTAAATTGTGGCGTCCAACTCTAAGGAAATCGGAGGTGACATTGTCTAGTCCTGGAACTGTGCCTCTTTTCATGCTTTTTATCGCAACTCGAACCTCCGATGGAAGAATTCCAGGTGGTTTTTTCTCCAGTGGGGAAATTACGGTCCGGGACAGGGATTGTGGAACGGGAAAAAACTGGTGTAAAATTTTTCCGCTGTTAATTCCATATCATGGCGGGAAGTTTTGACGATCCCATCTTCGTTCATCAGGGTTGACATCGGAACATTATAATCACACAAGTCCCGACGGCATTTTTTTCAGACTGTTTCTTTTCTCTGCTGCTTCCAGTAGTTTCTTCTGCTTGTACCGTTGTAGATCTTCCCGCAAAGCTCTTCTGCAGCTGGCATTTATTACTAGCCATGTCAAACGTATTGCAGTAGGATCAAGCTTCAGTTTCCTTCCCTTTTCGAGCAGCTCCTTAGTAATGACGGAGATGCGATCCGATCTTCTTGCTTGAGGAACTGAGGAGAATTCGGTACAGCTTTTCAGTCCTTCGACAAGCAGCTCGTAGTCTTCGGTCGGGTCTTCTTTAATCTGCTAGTCACGTTTGGATAGGACTTCGCTCAGAATGTCCTCGACGTATCGTATACAACTAGACTTTTTCCTCGTGGTCGATGAAAAGAGTTCTTTTCCACCTTGCAGCTGAATCGAATCTTCGTGCGAAGAAGGCGGTGATCAGAACCATTACAGAATGAGGGGGACTACCGATGTGTCAAGAAGGCACCATCTCCTGTTTGTCAGAATGTGGTCGATCTCCGCATGAGTCATGCCGTTGGGAGACTCCCATGTCCAGCGGTGGCTTTCTTTCTTCTGGAGAAACAAGTTTACATTGAAAAGAGGTGCTGCGGACAGGAGTCCTGCGAGACGGTTCTCATTTCTCATTTCTTTCTCCTAATCTAAAATTTCCGATCCTGTATTCGCTCTCGTTGGCTTTCCTATTCTGGCGTTGAAGTCTCCGACAGCAAATTTATAATATGCTTTATCATTGCAGATGACTTCCTCCAACTGATAGTAGAACGCATTTAATTCGTACTCATCAGCTGCTTCGGTCGATGAGTAGCAGTTAATGATAGTGATCTTCTTATGATGCGACAGTTGAAGACGGAGGACGGCTGCTATGCGAGGGGGAGAGGATCTCGTATGAGTCGACGAGATGGACAATGGACGGGTGGACGACAAAGCCTACGCCGCCGACATTTCGTGACGGGACCTTTTCTCCACGGATCATGTTTAGTTGGCGTGTGTCGGTCTTCTTGATTTTTGTTTCTTGCAGTGCGATCACGTGAAATTTGATGCGATCTGCGGCTACAAGAAGGGCGTGGAGATCGGCGTCTGTGGAGAGTGTTCTGGCATTATACGTGCATAGTAGGAAATAATTTCCATGGCGTGTCGCGCGTGCGTGCGTGCGTCAGATCCGGTTCCAATGACGTCCTGCCTAACCCGAGGTTTCCTGGCCTCTCACCGGTCGTCTCACCGCCTGACGTCATAGACGGCAGCACCCACTGTGCGGGGTACTGAGGCTGGCCTATTGCTGGTCGTGCAACTTGGTCCTCCCTGAAGTCCTGACGTAACCTTGCAATGGCGTATCCAGGTCTTCACCACGATTTAGATTTGCGGGAGGTGTGTTTTCGGCAATGAATCCTTCGCTCGGTCTTCCTACTAGTTAATTCGTAGAGATGTTAAAACCGAAATCAGAAACGAAAGTAGGGATGAAAAAGTAACCGACCGCTCAAGGAAGATGTAGAAGTCGAATCATAATAACAGTAGTAATTTAAATATACTATAGTGGGGATAACAACAACAATGTATCACAGCAATAGAATATATGTATGTGTATGCACATATAAAACAGTATGAACTAAACAATATAAGGAAAGACCAAATATGGTGGGATAATGCATTTTTGGCTAGCGGTGCAATTTGCGCAACTACTTAGTTCTGCACTCGGACGACACTTTTTTCATAAATCATGAACGACTCACCACAATTTCAACTTAACTGGTATTTCTTTGCTAACGGAAATTAGTCCAGGGCGGACTTCACACAGCTACATGGACCGATAGACAATCTTTCTGCGGAAATTCGTAAGTGTTACTGTAGGAGTATGCGCAGGAAAACCAGGATGTCAAAATCCAACTTTCTACTTTAATTTGGAGACTAATCCATAAATGCAGGCCTTGATCGTCATTGTTAAGCGGGTCTCTATTCGTCGATAATCTCAATATGACAACGTTGCTCTCTTTTAAGGTCCCGTTAATCAGATCTTCATATGCTGGTCAACCGCATGTTCCATCAGATCGCTTCACTTGCTTCACTGTCCTTCCTTCAGTCCTCGAATTAGTTGAGTCGGCGTCAGTAATATCTGTCTATCTACCATTTATGCGAGAGTAGCCCAATGAGTTCTGCTACGTCCAGAAACTCGAAAATAATCGTATTTCTAGGTCATAATCGTTACAAAAAGCTTACATGGAGTCTGTGGCCTTCTGTTAAGAGACATCCTTTGGTTGGCAACCATTTGCTAACGTCTTTTGTCCACTGATTGTCTTTTAAGACGCATCACGTGTCATTTTCATCCCATTTTCGACGTCTGGTCTATGATCATTCACGAAGGTTGGGAATACTAGATTCGCACATTTATAATGCGTGATACAGTGCATTACACTTCTAGAACTACTACATACCTATATAGCGACTCTTTGCTCTCATTCGTGAAATCTCCAAGTTTTGGAAGAGTAGATTAAAATTGCAAGAATTGCAGAGTCAAAAAGGTGGACACATAGCCGCTTAACCCTCGATTTTTTTTCCTAAGTTCTTGGATCTCTCGTAAGTCTCAAAACTTGTATACGCCAACTGTTAAAATCGGACGCTTTCTTGGGTGACGTTATTCGAACAATGGAAACATCATGGAAATGTTGTAACCGTCAATCGTCGCTTTTCACTCTCGTGCTATCACATTCCAGTTTTCGCATAGCATTTTCGAGGGTAGCTGTAAATAATAGCGAAGTGACGTCGTCTGTCGAACACATCTCTTTGAATCGATATTGATGTCGCTATATAATGAGAATGTTTTGGCTTCATAGTTGTTATATGGTTGACAAAGAGTCTCTGTACACTGAGTAGGAGGCCCTGGTTGTCCAGTGCAAGACCAGCAAGGCCACTTTTTGTCCCAATCAAATTACTGATTGCTCAAACGGCTGTAGCTACTTCAGTTCTCCGTCAATCCCTTTGAAGACGATTCGAGTGAACGGTTTCGAGAACAACAAACAGCTGGCAGATTGGGTAGCGGTTTCCGATGTCATACCGTTCCCCCTTATTGTGCTACAACATGGTTTGAATGGTTTTACCGTGACTAGATATCTTCTATTCTAACCAGATATGGTAGTGTGAAAAGCCGAGCTTGAGTTGTCTTCTTCATGAATGTCATTGAGTGCCCATCCAGCGGCTTTTCCTAGAATTCTAGGCTAAATGCGCTAGAGCGTTCCAAGATCTTCATTACTGCCAGATGCAATCTTTTTTTGTGTTGGAGGGAACCAGCTGACCCCAGATATCTTTGGCACTAACTCATCGGTTTCGTGAGGTAGAGGAGAGTTGGTGTGCCATAGCGGGTTCAAACTAGCCGCCATTATCACTGCGTTGCTCGACACCTGATTCATCCTCATCACCTGTATTCACCTGTCGTCCCTTTTATGGTCTAATGACTCGAGCGGGCGCCAGTAGACCTTCTATTTCTCCCTGTCGCTTTAGAGATGCGGGACATTTCAGCACTGTTCTTTTGTTTGTATGTTCTATGAAACTGAATGGTCTTTTATCCTGCTTAAATAACGACCAAGTTTTTTGACACACATGTTAAGGAAAGAAGAATCGTGGAATTTAAAAGGTGGGCATAGAGTCGGGTGTCCTTTCTTCCCATTACACCGTCGATGCTCTTGATAGCTCCCTAAGCCGATCGCTTGCGTTGCTCAACTCTAGAGCTAAGTCGTCCCTAATGTTTATTTCCTGACATAAATAGACGTTACTGGAGCATTGGGAGATATCTATTTCATAGCGAATGATTGAAAGGGGCATACGTAACCAACCCGTTGCTAATAAAGGTAGTTCTTATGAGATATGATTAAAAACCAATCATTCCACAGCCTTTATCATAGTCGACAGCATTCGTTCCCATAGTTAATGTTGGTGTTATAACAGCGATATCATCATCAAAGCGAAAATAGTGGAATTGCTGAACACCGATTTTCAATTCCATGTCTTCCTATTCCAATGTTCGCATGACTTCCGCGAGGATGGTGGTAAATAAATTCACCGAGATGGTATCGGCTTGCCTAATCCTTCTTTTCACGTCAATGTTAATATCGACGTAGAATGGTGATATCTTAGTTTTAAAATTTTTTGTACATTTTACGAAGAATCTTTATATACTGAATAGGAATTCACTGACTCTCAAGGGCTTCCATGACCGCTTCCATCTCTATTGAGTCAAAGGCCTTCTTTGAATCGATGAAATTGAGACAGAGCGGTGTTTTGCACTCTCGCGATACTTCAGTGAGCCTTGTTATCGTATGGATGTGGTCCATCGTACTAAATCCTTTTCGAAACCCTGCTTGCTCACATGGCTGTCCTTCGTCCAGTGTTCTGTCAATCCTGTTTAGAATGACTCGAGCAAAAAAGTTTGTAGACGAAAGACAGCAGGCAGATTGGGCGATAATTCTCGATATCCCTCAGGCCATCCATCTTGAACAAAAGCACAATCTCGTCGGTTATCTGCTGAATATGAATCTTGCATTTTGGCAGTTAATGTATAAGAAGCCGAGTCAGTGCGTTCATAAGAACTGGGGGCAGGTTTTTCAGGTGTTCATATCTTATTCGCTCTGGATCGGGTGTTGATCGATTCCTTACTGAGGAAACAGTAGGTCGGATTTCGGAGTGGAGAACGGGTGTTATTGCATATCTCTCCTACTTTATTCCCTATGAAGGCAGTAGAACGTGGCTGTTGAAGAGATCAGCGTATTAATCGTGAATGTTACGTGAAGATGCTGAATAAGCCGGTTGCATGCCTCGTCGATGTTATCAAAAAACTTCCCAACAGGCAAAAAAAAGCGATCTTAATAGAGATCTTAATAAACCTCAGTTCATGGTAGTTTCTTTGAAAGTCGTTTTTTGCAGTTAGCGGCTTTCTCTCCTTTCTGCGAGGAATGGAATCTTGCGGAAAGGAGACGATGGTTGGATCCCGGTTTAGTCGCGGCTAGGATTTTGCAACAACACCAGCATCGCTTAGGCAAAACTTTCGACTCACTATCATGTGGTCCATTTCGTTACGACGGCACTCTCCTTTCGGAGAGTCCCAAGTCCACTGTTGAAAGTGCGACTTCTGGAACTGAGAGTTATCATGAAAGGCCTTAGTTAACTTAATAAACTCGGATAAGTTATATTTCGCAATATACCCTGCCACTAAAAAGAGTAGGCAGTAAATAAAAAGGCTAAAATTGTGATTATAACTATAGCCTCAGCTTAACTGGGTTCAATGCCGATTTGGGCTCCCCAGATCAATCCCGTTGACGGGTGATTGCTGATGGCAATAGATCGATAGAACTAGCTGAGAGACAGGCGAAACGAAGGACCCGCAATGTGTGGTGGTGAACGCGTTACTCCCCGGAAAGGACAATAACAGGTTCATTCCCCACCATTGGCACCTGCAGTCCGAGTTTTGCAAATATCTCAACTTTGTTGAAATCAAACAATTTTGATCGAAGACAAGAAAACAACTTATCCACTTCCTTTTCAAATTACTAAGTTACATGAAGATCATGGGTATTAAAAAACAAAATATTAAGGTATCTACTGTTTCATATCATATCTTCTCTGCCTAGATGTGAACACTTATTTAAAGCGCTTGTGAACCCGGCATTTAATTAAACTCCAGATAGGATCTTCTACAAACTTATAAGACTGCTTTTTCGTCTCTAGGACCATTTTCCCTGATTTTCATTTGATTTCTGTCAAAAAAATGTGTCTTCTGCATTCTTTATAAAGAAACCAAATAAGGAAATTCGCTAACACCAGAAAAGTCTTTTTCTACACAGCCCGTCCTCACATATCGTGCGCATCCCAGCAACTCCTTAGGTAAGCTCGTGTTCTCTCATTCGTCGCCCACGATGTTCTTCGAGCTTATGCATGGGTTCTTTCGCCACCTTTGCCCTTCTTCATGAATGTCGTTGAACGTTGTGATGTAGATTCTCCCTGAGGTCTTAATGAAGCTACACTAGGATGTTCACAGGTCTTCACCTTGCAATAATCGCCAGCCTTTGTGGATCGAGAGTTTTACTCCCTAGCAAGTCTTTTACCAATGTGCGTACCCCAAAGGGACGAGTGCTTGGTCCAGTTTGGGCTGAGATCAAAGTGTCACTGCGCTGCCACCGCCCACAGAATAGTTTAAGTACAGTCAACACTTTCTAATGACTTTAATTTGCATAATACATACTAACAACTGTAAATGATTCATGACCATCTGATTTGTTATGGATTTAATAAGTTCTGAAAGCTGGACAACAACATGGACAGCGACCTATGTATAGCAAGATATCCAATTTTCTCTTCGTGCCTACTACCATGATAACAAATACAAGAAAGAAAAAAATCTGCTAAAAGTGGGCTTTTTCGTAAATCAACGATATGCTGTTCGAATCTACGCTCATCATTTTCTCAGACACGTTGTTCAGCACAAAAATCCATCAAGCCATTTCGGTTATGGAAAAATAGGAGGCAGTTGGTTCAGTGCTAGTGGTGTCGTTCATCAAGGGCACGGTGCTGGTTTGAGCGCAGCGGGAGCACACAAAGCGTCTGATCCTCCGGAGTCGGGAAATCGCCACCAGACTTGTCTGCGAGCCGCTAACTCCCTTAATCCAAGTAGAAACGCTTTAGCACTGTTATCGTTGGACACTAGGGAGAATTTACTCAACCACCACTCAACGACGTCCATAAAGAGGACAAAAATCGTCAAGCAGCTGCTGAACCTACACGTGAAAAGTTCGAAAACCTTTGTGGAGGATGAACGCGAAAAAAAAGAATCGAGTGGAAACATTGCCGAAGATTCGCACAGTAGATATTGGACAACGTGAAACAAAATAGAGAATTAATTATTGTTGCGTAGTTCTTTGTCGTGTGAGCAACCTGATACAACATATTGGAGCTGCGTGTGAGCAAAGCTGAAGCGAAGAGCAAAGAAAATCTGATGCTGGATAAAGAAAAATGCAGTAGAGTGATAAATATTAAGCCAAGAGATGTGACTGAATGTGGTAGGTTGAAGAAAGACCTCACCGCACCCATCTTCCTGGCAATTTTCTCAGTGAAAGGCTCCGCCTCCTTCATTTTGATGAAAAGAAGAAATGGAGCAAAATAAGGCCAACACTTTCAGTGCGCTGGAATTTCATGCCTATAAACAACACTTAGCAAGTTCTTTTTTTTCGTTCACCAAGGAAAACTCTTCACTGAATTACAGGGAAAGTGTCTCAAAAGTGGCGCATTAACTCATCACACTCAGAAATGAAAGCAGATAAACGAAAGATATTCTTTCAGACAGCAACTAAACCAAATAACAATTTTTTCTAACATAAAAAATTTAAACCTTTTCCTTGGACTTTTACATCGTAGCCAAAATTATGACCAATGTTAATTTTTTTATTTACTGCCTGTTACAATTTTTTCGTCTCTGGATCAATCCCGTTGACGGGTGATTGCTGATGGTGGTGATCGATAGAACTACTTGATAGACAGGCGAGACAGGCGAAACGAATGACCTGTATGGTGTGGTGGTGAACGTGCTAGCCCTCGGAAGAGGTAATAGCCCATTGGTTTCCCACCGCAAACATATGCGGTCCAGAGTTTTGCAAATATCTCAGCATTACAATTAATAGCGATTCTTTTTCCTGAGGGATATTTGCAAACGCAGTATTCGAATTAAGCTACGAGGTTTTTTTAAACGCAAGTGACGACGAGAATTAGCATTCGGAACTGAAGAATAAAATTCAAATGTTACGAAAATGTTAGGGAAAGCAATTCCTCGGAAGTTGCATTCTTCGAATTTGAATTTAGTAAGAACTAAGAACTCCATCAGCAAACCAAAACGATCGGACTACTGTAGACGAGAAGCACAGTTTTCGAAATTCCTACGCTTCAAATAATTATAACTAAGTATTCAAGCTAAAATTAGAAAGTACGCTATGGATGTTATGAGGAATTGTGATGGTATAGCATAAGTGGCCCCATTCGTTTAGTACCATTTTATATAGTAAAATGTGAATCGATCAATAACGCTCTTCGGTCAACCTCTTTTATCGTCACCTTTTCTCTTAGGTTCTTTACCACTTTATCACTAATAATCTAAGGTAAAGACAAGCATCAGAAGAGGACCACTTCCTCACTTCCTCGCAACGAGCTGTGCAGGTGATAATCAGCCCAGGCGCGATTTGTGATCACTTTCATGGAGTAGTGGGTTTCATGAGTTCAAATCTAGACGTAATGAATGCAGTGATAAAAAAAAAGTTTAAACCTCTCGGCGTTGATCAATCCCTGAGGGATGCGCCGTGCATCGTTGGGAATAACCGAATGCATATCTGGCCTTTACAATGCGTCGTTGTGGCCTACGGACTATCGAGCCGGTGCTGCTGTCCTAGCAGGCACAGCTGGAACCAATTCGCCGATCCCAGAGGGATGGAAGGTTTGGTGGGCCACGGGCTCAGGGATTGATCCCAAGTGTGTGTTGCAGGGAGTCTCTGACCACTGCGCCCACACCGGGCCTTAATGTAACGATAAGAGTTCATAATGTCATCAGATCTTAAGAGTTTTCGAATACCTTCTACCAGATGAATTTCTCCTGATGATGTCAGTTTCATGACAAACAAACTCATGGGTTCCTGCCAGTAGAAGACGACGGCCATCTAAAGGCAATTATCGAACCTTCCTTCTAAAAAAATACTTGAGGCGATATAGGAAGAATCCTACAATTTAACGCACAAACTTTGCCATTATGAAGTCACTGGAAAGGCGAGAAACTTCTATAAATGGATGTGACGGGAATTGAATAAATGGCAACAAAGTCGCCGTCAGAAAGTCCGTTCTGTGCTTCTTCTACACAGCAGGAACGACCAGTGTTCCAATGGTATAGCGATGTATGGTGGGAAATCATACCCAGGGCAACACTTGGCAAAATGAGACCCTTTGATTTCTTTTGAATCTAAATTTGCATCAATAAATCTTATGACGACTTTTTTTTGCCTTCGGTAGAATGAATCACCTAATAAGACGTCATGAATCTTTGCGAAACGAACACGGAAGAGAATTACCATTTGGAGATCTATGAACTGCAGTGTACCTATTCAGACATTGTCGGTAAAAGAGCTCTGGCCATTATGCACGACGATGTCAAACGATATGGTGCACAACTAAAAAAATTAGAAATTTGAGCGAGTTAGCGCACGAAAGCCTTCCTCATCCTCGCCCTTATTGCTCTCCCTAACTAACGGGTTATTTTTCAAGCATCCCGACAACTACTTGACACTAGACACTTGAACGGTCCGTCCTCACTAGTTGTGCAGGCCCCAGCATAATCACCACTTATCGGAGATTTGGTGGTTAAGCCATTGTGGTTCCCTGGAATCCCGAGGTCAGCTTGGCCAAAGTCTACCCAGGTCTTCACCACGACTGGCAGTCGCTCAGAGGGAGCTTTGCCACTATACGACTTTGATACCAGGACGGTGGTGGATCCTGGTATTGGTTTACTCTTAGCTAGGCTTCCTGATGGAAACACCGGAATCCTTCTCAGCTTGGGAGACCCTGCCGGTGTGACGAATCCCCCCCACCCTGTACATCGCAGGAACAGCTCCCAGCCACGATGAGGCGGTAAACCGTTGGGAGGGACAAGGATCAGTGGTGAGATCGAAAGAAAGTCGGCCCTGGGATTTGCTACAAAGGGTAACGACCTGCAATTTTTTGACGGCAGGAGAACAGCGCGCTTTTACACAAGTTGCGAGTAGTAGTAATCCACAAAGTTTCCTCAAAAAAAAATCCTTATGGATCCCAAAGATATCGATATCGAGGATTCCAATCCTTAATCCCAAGGACCTCAACCTGACAGCTACTACTTAAGAAAATCTTCAACATCTGAATCACACCAAAATTTTCTCTGAAAAATCGACCATTTTTGAAAATTCGAAATCTTGTCTTCATTTGTTTCCTTTTACACAACCCTATGCCACATGTTGCACCGATCACAGCACTTCTTACAATCGATAACAGTCGTAACAGTTATCCATGAAAGTCTTCTGATTTATGGACTCGGTTTTCCTTTAGGGACTTTTTTTTGCCTCACAAATATGGTTGAACGTTGGTCGAGTAATTTCTTCCTCGAATCCTGGAACAGAGGCGCTAGGACGTCCCAGATCTTCGTTATGGGCACTCGTCATCTTTTTATGGATAGGATGCAGCCAAATGATTTCAGTGGTCTGGTATCGAATTCCCGAACGGTCTGGTATCGAGTTCCCGAACCACGCATAGCACGTTTGGGAAGCGCTGGAGGAGTTCAACAAGCACTTTGCTCTTACTGCACGGCATTACTACCAGTGCACTACAAGATCTGTATTTGGGGTGTTTAAATTGTTGACCTTATACAAGATTGATAAATTAGCTTCACTCGGCTATTCATGGCATTCATCAGAGCCGGTGATCAGAGTCGATGATCCACAGTTTTTTCTCTCGATGTGCCGTCTTCGTCTCCAGAAAGCTATGTCTCCGAAGAACAAATTATTATCAACGGATATTCATATCGACAACACCCTTGTATAAAAGAGCACTGCCGATGAGCATGCCTCATTCGTGCGGTGTTTCTCTGAAGAAGAGCGGTCTCGCTACGACGATAAAGACGCTATATCGAGAAGATGAACATCTGGGGACCATCGACTCAAATCATGATGAATGCTCTGATGAAGACAACGACGTCAAAACGCCAGCCAAATAAAGCTAGTTTTTTGAACCTTGTGCAAGCTTATAATAGAAAGAATATATTGATACCGAGATCAAATGACGGTCTATTCGGAGCTTTGAGCTGCGGGAATTGGTAAACTTGGAAAAGAAAGAAGGATGAGTTCCAAGAGCTTTCATTTTAGCTAAGAAGGTTGCGTTTAGCTGAGGTATAGCATTTTAACATGATAAGTTGTTTTCAGAAGGTATTATTTTTACTTGAGATGACATACGCTTATAACTGGTGCACTTATTTCAAGAAGAATCCAAGATTTGATGGAAAACAATTCGAAATTGGCAGTTCTCCGGGTATAAATGGCACATCCTACTTGTAATAGCCGAGCGCGTTAGCACTTCATTCATGTCGAGAACTTTATGCACAATTCAAAAATCCCACTTTCACGCACTACACAATAGCGCCTTTGAAGAACGTCTCTTGAAGTATAGTCAAGACGCAATACTGCACTGCAGCGTTCAGAGCTTCCTCAATCATTTGTCTTCGACATACAAGAGAAAGCGTTTTGAAGGAGAACTAGTTACGGATGAGTCAGTCATGTAAAGAAAAGTTTCAGACATGGATCAACGAGGAGAACACCATCCGAAAAAATATGCAGACGTACTTAAGGATGATTGAGCATCCTTGTGGAGCTCACATTAACCGTTTGTATTCGTTAGATGGAAATATTTTGTAAATCGCTGACTGATAATGGTAAATGTCGCAACACGAAAGCAAGTCGTCACCTTCGTCGATGAAAAGTAAAAAGAACAAAACGATTAGAAACGTGCTGGTATGGTACGACTCGTGATAATGGTCTGCACTAATACCCAACCACCTATGTACTTCTATTTTCAGATCCCTAACAGATATTTAACATTTTTTTTCTTTCCCTTGTCTTTTTCCTTCACTTCTTCCATCTTCCTGTTTTAGCTTTACTATTCAGACGTAAGATTGTGAGACCGAGACTGCAAGCAAGCCAAGAGAATGATATCTATTGAAAAAGTGCTGATGTATTCTCGGATTGGTTTCAAGGCGACGGTACTAGGTACGGAAATGCGGTGCGCGTGGCGCAGTGGTCGAAGGCGCCTTGCAGCACACACCTAAGGTCGATCTCAGCGCCAATGGCTCACCAAGCCTTCCAACCCTCCGGGGTCGGCAAATTGGTATCAGACTTGTCTGAGAGGATAGCAGCACTGGCTCGATACATCGATAGGCTGCCGCGAGTCATTGTAAAGGCCAGATATGCATTCAATCACATCCAAGCGATGCTTAATGAAGTCGAATGCATGGCGCATCCCTCAGGGATTGATCAACGCCGAGAACTTTATCTTTTTTATTTTTTTAGGTACGGAAATTATAAATCGGGAAATAGTGTCTAACTAGTAATTCACTCTCTTGTACATATTTTAACAAGAGTTTTTTTCTCGAAGGCTGTAATAATACATATTTCTTGCGAAGCCATTTTACGCACTATTGTTGTGTATAATTAAATATAACACAAATTGTGCTTCTGAGAAATTTCGAAGGCTAGAATTTCAGATGTCAAGGCACTGGTTTCAATAAATCTTCTTCTACGAATCCAATCAACGACGTACGCAGCGCAAACGCCTAGAATGAATACTGAGATTTAGGGCCAGGGAAGTTTTAACGGCCACAGAGTGCATCGATGTTTTGGATAATTTCGGCGCTGCGAATTCAACCTTGAAGAAGAAAAGTGGCGGATGTCTTTCCGTAATTGTAGACGAGAAATTGAAGAAATTGATGGAAAGGGAAATACATGTTCATCTGTTCGAGGACTTACAGAGAAACTTGGTCTATGCATCCCATCTATTGAGGAGCACCTAGGAATTTGAGAGCTGAAGTACCTTGAAAAAATGGATACCTTCCAAATCGGCAAAACCGCAATTCTGCAAAGGTTAAAGCGGCTAGATAAAAAAAACTTGACAATATACCCCAGCCACCATACTAACTGGGACAAGAAAAACTTGAAAATGTACATCATCCACCATACTAATTGGACCCTTCGCCTTCGTACTACCGTTGCTTCAAGCACCTGGACAGCTTTTGTGCGAAGAAACGTTATGAAATTAAACCCAGGACGAAAGTTCCCCTTAATCATTTCGTCACTTCTAGAACTCTCGAGTCCCATCCAACAGGAATGCCCGAACTTGTTTATCGTTAATTAAGTACTATGTCGAAATCGGATATTAATTTCCAGAGTACCTAATATTAAGAGGAGGGAACGCCTGCAGCAAAGTGATCAGAAGGGCCATTATTTGCTCGAGATTACCTATAGGCTTATTTAGTTCCAGAATACATAGAGAAATCGTTTTTACAAAAAACTGTTCAGCACCTTGGAAATTTTCCATTCCATCGTCATGTTATTAGTTCAGAAGGTTGTGGAACCATCATAAACCTACACCAGGCCGTTACTAGTCCGTCAAAATTTCCTAAAGACGCTTTTTTTTCCAGGCAAATATTGAGTGAAAGGTTTGCAGCAATTAATCATAGCAAATTAAGCAATGGGCAAAAATTACTTTTTGAATAAAAACAAATTCAAAAAAGAAATAAAACTGAGTTTTGTTGAAAGGTCCAAAGATGTCTCACTGGAAGATCAATCCAGTACGGCTCCCATGAAATCTCATAGACTTGCGTAACCATGTAAAAGTTCAGTAATGAAGAGCAACAAATTTTCTTCTCTACATGTATATAAACCAAAGCGTATGTAGCGTAGTGGTTAAATGTGCCGCACAATACACACTGAGTCAGCGCTGGTTCGATGCCGCGCTGCAGGATCACCAAGCCTTCCATCTTTCTGGATCGGAAGATTATTAACGGATGGATTTCTTATGTACAATCTACAAAGGTTGGTAACTGTCCGCAACGGAGACCTGAGAACGTTTCCGAGTGCCTGTGAAGGACTCCAGGCACAATTAACTCAACCAGCAAGCAATGCCATTCATAAAGGAAACCAAATTCTCAGGCAGTACTCGAATTGAGAACATACCCGAAGGCCTTTACGGATGGTGAATGAGAGTAAGGCAATCGAATGAAAAAAACTGCTAGAATCCGCACAGCACTTTGTATCGAATACTATGGAAACGCCAAACGCCATCATATATGTATATAAGTGTGCATGTATATATATATATATATATATATATATATATATATATATATATATATATATATATATATATATATATATATATATGTCTATACACATATATATACGTATATGTATCTGATATATCTATATCTATATATCTTAATCTGAACCATAAAAAGGGAACCACCTTTCATGCCATAATTGCTGCTCATTAGCATGTACGACTTTCACAGTTAGTCTTACTTTAAAAAAAACTCCTTGACATTCTTAACAGAGTTCTCAGTCGAAAAATGTTCATTGAAATTCTCAACATCGCAGAAAGCGGTATTGAGACTTTCTCGTTTTTGGATTCGGATTTTCCTAAGGAAAGCAAAATTCGTAGAGATCGGGAAATTCGAAAGAACCTAAATGACTTAGTGAAATAATAACTTGGTGAAAAAGCAGTATCTTACGAAATGTTCATTAACTGATACTAACGATGAACGATGCGTATTGTTGAGAATCGAAATCACTGCCGATATAATAGTGAAACAAGTAGTGGACCGACAAGTGAAAGCTGGTCCGTTTCCTGCAGCAAAGGCCTACTTCTGGAAATATCATTTCTACAATTGCCATAGGGGTGGACAGCACAGTGGTATTGACGTCCGTCATCACGAGCATGATGCTATTCTATTCCGTTCCGGATCAACCAAACCTCTCACCCTTCAGGGTCGGAAAATTGGTACAGGACTTGTTTGGGTAAAATCACTCTCTGTAATCCATTTGGGATGCTCCAGCACGGCTATCTCACGACTCTAGGGAGAACTGGTCGACCAGCGTTCTACGATGTTCAAGATGAAATGAAAAACCCTCAAGCAGCAACCGAAGCCACACGTAAAGTTGAAAGATCTTCGTGGACAATGGATGCGAGGAAACGAATAGAATGTGAGCAGTGCTGGGATCTGCACATAGACGTGAAGACAGGTCACATAAAATAAAATAAAAAAAATAAAAACAGTTGCCATAATCATTTACGGACCATCTACTACTAATCATTTCTCCTTAATAATTTGTGATTTATCGCTAACTTTTACTGCATAGCATGCTTATGTTGGAAAACTATAAAATATGTCGGAAAAGAGAAAAAGCACACTTTTATTGAGAAAGATATGTATTGACTTATATAAGAACAGATATCAGGCACTTACAGCTGTTTCGTTTTCATTCAAAGAAGAAGAAAAAAAATGAAATCTAATTCGGGAGGAAATGAAAGAGGGCTAAAAATTGATGGTCGAGACAACAACGAGGGAAAAATCAAAGTGGTTTGCAAGATTGTGTACGATTAAAACGAACAAGCAATTGTTCGACCCTAAAAAGTAGGTGGATTCGTATGTTCTCTATTACTCAAACGTGGACTGACACCTCAAGTACAACGTCGATTCTTTCCACCACACTTAAGTGAAGCCACACAAACAAAAACAGAGGTTGGCAGTCAAGTGATGAGAGAAGGCGAAAGCAAAAAGGATGTGAACATCATCTGGATATACGCACCAGGAAGCAGAGATCATCTACAAGGCGAGTGGAGTTGTAATGACATCGTCGATTCTCTCCATTTCCAAACGAAACATCAGAGCAATAAGGAAGAAGGGTAAAAAGACGCATTCGGCATTGACTTGTCCCTCTGAGTGTGTGCTGTACATTTTACTTCATCAGGCACCATATAGGTAACTGAATGATCATCTGGTCTCTATTATGACTTAAGGTGGCTTAATAATGTATAAAGGCAGTGTTTTTTATTCTCCCAGACAAGCTTAGCACCAGTTTGCCTACACCAATGGGATGGAGGTTTGGTTTGCCTGGAGCGCGAGATCAAACAAACGACCTTATATGTATTGCAAGGCGTTATGCGAATGTCGTTTGAGCGATATGATATCTGTCCTAGATATCTAGTCACCACGTCTAGCATGAAGCAACGCAAGCAAAAGCAGAGGTCGCTAGTCGAGTGCTGAAAACAATCGAAGGCGCGAGTGGAGGAGAAAGCGCTAATGTGGACCTCACCTGACTACAGTTTCTCTAGAGCGGGAATACCTACGGAATAGTTCGTCGCTCACATTAGTGCACTTTGAACGAAGTCGAAAATAACTTTTAAACCCGAGTTCAGTCATTAAATCCCTTAAACACCATTGTGGAAGAAGCTCGCCACCTTTATGATCTTCACCTGTCATCGAAATAAGAGGAAATGACAGCGTGCTATTCGAGTCCATGTAATTCATGTAGTACGTGATGGATTATCCATTTATTTACATGAGTAAAAGACTCCATATCAACTGCTCCTGAAGACAAATGTGGCCCAATTCATAGAAATTCCTTGCAATACACGCTGGTTCATTCACTGGTTCAGAGCTGCGATAACGGTTCACCAAACCTTCCATATTGGCAAATTGTTGTCTGACTTGTCTGGAAGGATAGCAGCATTGCCTTGATAAATCGGTAGGCTTCCATTAGTCATTGTATGGGCCTAGTTTAGTTCTCATTCAGTCTGACGAAGTTCGATGAAGTCGAATACATGGCAATATCATTGTGGATTGATCAACACTGAACACTTTATCCTCTACCAGCAGTACCTATTAATCCCATCGCACACATGTAAGTAAAACAAAAAAATTTAAAGAAGTGCCCGTAGTAGGGACAATTTGTGAAATGATAGTTAATAAAATGAGCAATAAAAGATATGAAGGAATTTGGAGGAAACACATGGGAAAACCGATCTTGTGAAGAATACACTTAGAAGTTGCGTTGCAATTCGTGGTCGGTTGGGTGTTTGGGATAAATTGACATACGTCACCTGAATCTTTTCCATTCACTAAGTGGTAGCGAATATGTTGGTAAAATAAAAATACAATCTTATGATTTGTTCTACCCTAACACAATTTAGGGCTCGTGTAGCGCAATGGTCGGGGGCACTCTGCAGCACATTCGTGGAATCGATCCACGCGCCCATAATCCACCAAGCCATCCATCCCTCCGGGGTCTGCAAAATGGTACCAGACTTGTCTGGGAGGATAGCAGCACTGGCTCGATACATCGGTAGGCCAGCACGAGTCATTGTAAAGGCAAGATAAGCATTCAATAACGTCGAAACGACGCGTAATGAAGTCGAATGCATTGCGCAACCCTCAGGGATTGGTCAACGCCGAGAGCTTCATCCTTTTTTATCCCTTTTTTAACACAGTTCAAAGCAATTAAACTCTAAATTTGAAATGTTGAGCTGTAATATTTGCAACTTTTATTTTGACTTGTTTTATTTTATACGATTCTTTCTTCACACGTACTGCGTGGATCCCAAAACGTCTCACATTCGATTCGTTTTCTGGCATCCATTTCCCAGATCTCCCAACTTTACTTGTGGCTTCGCTGCTGCTTCAGGATATTCTTTTCATCTTGGATGTCGTTCATTTCTGGTTGAGTCGATTCATCGTGGAAACCTGAGAGAGCCAGACTGGAGCGTTCCCAATTGTAGTGCAAACAGTGATTTCTCCAGAACAAGCTCATTACCAATTCCCCCGAACCTGAAAGCATGAGAGACTTGGTGAGCCCTAGGCGAGATCAAACCAGCCCGTGCTCGTGGTGATTGGCATCACTTCCACTGTGCTATCCGCCAATGTATTATTATACTACCGTATTATTACATAGTAATAATATTATTTAATAAATTATGAATAATAATAATATAATACATAATATGAATAATATTTATGACAGAAGTGTTTATTGCCTAAAATGATTATACTTTTGCTTTCAACGATTATACGTTTTCAATAAATGTAGGAACATCACATAGCCTATGTTTTCATCAAATTTTCAACTGCTTATAGTTGTACAGAAATTTTTTAACCTTTTTAGAGGAATTTCTGGCATTGGAGTACGGCATGTTCCAAAACTTGGTCCGTCTAGTGGACTCGGCCTATATAAAAACTCTAGCTGGTCACTATCTTGAATAAAGTATAAAAATGGAGCTCTTCCATCAACGCCTTTCGATTAGGAAGAAATAGCAAAGAAATATCCTTCGACAAGGCACCACTTTCTCGTCAAGACTATTAACCGCCGCATTGCAGTGGATAACGAAGTCATTCGATTGGGAGGAGATCGACGTACCCCTTGATGGCAGATTCCTGTCACATATGACGATATCGTCATCTTTTCGACGGCATTCAATGAAGCAGAGAAAATCAGTGAGCTCAACGAAGTGGGAAAAAAGAGTGGACCAGGCATAAAACGGAAAGAGACCCAATTTATGAAAAACCAATAGTGCGAGAGTGAACAAACAGAATTGGATGGTTCACTTACAGAGACCACTAACGTGTCCAATGGACCACCAATTAATATTCAGAACAGCATCACAGAGATATTAAACGGAAGAATGGAAGCAGCATGAGCCGCATTCGGCCTTAGGGAAAACCATCGACCAGCTAATGGCCCAGAAACTGCGCTCACCGGTTCGCCTCTACAGTCTTCCATACATTGTTGTGCAGCAAAGCCAGGAGCCATACTTCAATCACGTCGAGGATTCTGCGCGTAACCCACATAACGCTTGAACGATATCTTTGAAAAATTGAGAGGTTTCCCGGAATGTGCCGCCTGGATCTCCAAGACTTACCCTTTCATCGAAGTCCTGAGATGATATATTAAAAACGAAAAAGATGGGTGGGTCCTACAAAAAAGAATAAACGGCTGCCAAAAGGAAATAACTGTGGAATCGACATCAAGAATGTGCCAAGTGCAAACGTCTTCTCAGATAACTGCCCACACCATGAGCAATCAAGGGATCACGTAGTGTGCCCCGCCGAGGTTACAATGTTGGTGCCCTCACTATTCGTGAAGAATTGCCACAAAAGTATAGCATTAGGTTCGTTCACTGAATCATGCAGAAATCGATAAAATTTTCTTTCCTTCCTGCCGTGAGCAAGTATGGCTCAGTGGAATCTTCAGGTTTAAAAGTCATGAATGGCATCGCACTTCTCGGTAAAAAGCCTTGTTTCAGATGTCCTAATATCAACGTGAAGATCTTTCACTTAGGTATAAGACATTCCAATTGATTAATATGCGGCTCTAATCTTAATTTGTCCACACAAACTAAAATTCTTGAATAGTTTTCAACTTAAGCAATAGTGAACGCCTTAAGCACTTTTCTTTCGTTAACATTTGGCTACCGCATCATATTTTCGTTCTACTTGAGTTGTCATCGTTTCTGAAGCGCAGTTAGTGCCAAAAAACTGAATAACGGACGAGATGACAATAGAGTTGTGGATCTTTGCATTTCATAACAGCCTGTTTTCTTTCCAGCTTCTATTACTTATTTCCCCTTAATCAGTTCAGGTACAAAAATTATCCATCATGTGGGCTTCCTGATGCCGATATATTCAGCTTGAGCATTCCGAAATATTCGTCATGTCGAGAATGAAAAACGTTGAATCCTTCGCATGAACACTTTTTGATAAGGCTGAACTGTAGATTAATTCTTTTCACAAACGCTGTAGAAATGGTTCAACATTCGTTCCGCCCTTCTCATTAAGGAGGCTGTGGGAATGATGTCACCAGCAATGCAAATGCGGTATAGCTACCAGCCAACGACTTTACCTTCTACGTTAACCTTTGGAATTTTCCCATAGTATCTGTCATTGTAGCACGGTGAAAAAGTGGTTGTGACTCCTCATAATGAGTATTTAACAAGCCGTGCCACAGAGATTAGGAAGCCTTGACTAGCCACAAGTTCCATGAATGCTTCCGTGTGAATATAAATATTTCTTCCTCTCACAAGTGTTCTTCGTCTAATGCTCCACCCATCGTCTTGACAATGACTCTATTAAAAAAGCCTTAAAAGGACAATAGTTAGCAAGCCTTTCCGCCTTGTGCATCAGCACGGTCCTTTTGGTGCAAATTGACCACACATTTTCCATTTTCATAGTTGATTTATGGAAGACTACATAACCAGTATATCAAGTCCCTCATATGTTTAAGTGTGAGCATAGCAGAATCGTATGTTGTAGGGTTACCCATCCATATTTGATAGTCATCTACAGAATGAATAACTATCGACACGAAGCATATAGCCTTCCTGAGGAGTCAGCTGTTATATAAACGTTCGTTTGGAGAAGTGGGCAGAAATCACTAGCCTTTTATGCTTCCCGTAAGCCTGTCAGCTCAAGACATACGAAGAATGCTCTGGTTAAATTGGAACCTTCCGGTTTCTTATAATTAAAAAGACATTCGTATACTTGGATACTTGGATGGCCCGACTTCACGACTAGTGCATGTCCCGACAGATATTCCAATATCTTCTTCCTCGCGCAATCCTAATCCATGGAGGTGGTCTGCTTTGAAAATGGTGACGTCAGCGAGAAATTACTGCTTAGTACCTCTAAAAAAACATTTACGACTAGCTGGCTGAACTTTCCCAGAAAAGGCGCAGGACATAATTTTTTGGAGTCAATCTTTTGACCTGGGCACTCTAAGGCCACTTGTTCTTTCTAGTACCTTGTATGCCATCTGAGGAGCGCATCATGTAGCCACGCCACTAATCGTCCAGCGGTCCTTCAGTTAGCGAGTTCCGTGGGATTTTTGAAATAAAGGAGGACCCTGGAATTTTCGAAGCACACAATTTTGAATTATAAGAATGTGGCACATTTAATGTTGGATTTTTTAAGATGGTATACTTTTTATCTTCCTTATTTTTCATTAATAATCCTCACTTAAACATTTATACTTATCAGGGTCTTTGTTTAACGATGAATAGAGGCATTATATTAAAAAAATTGTTTATAATGGAAAACACGTAAGTTTTGGTTCTCAATACTATGAGTTCAAGCAATTGAATAAAACACGGACGTTCAGGATGGTAATGTGTTCGAAACTAGATCAGCATCAATTAGAATATTACCTTGTAACAGCGTAAGATACCAGATCTTTTTATCTGCACAATAAAGGATAAATAAATAAAGCCTTCGGCGTTCACCAATCCCTGAGGAATGCGCCATGCATTCGACTTCATTAAGCATCGTTTGGAGGTGGTGAATGCATATCTGGCCTTTACAATGACTCGAAGTGGCCTAACGATGTATCGAGCCAGTGCTTATATCCTCCCAGACAGATCTAATACTAATTTGCCGATCCCGGAAGGATGGAAGGCTTGGTGGGCCCGAGGCATGGGGATCGACTCCACGTGCTTGTTGCAGGGCGCCTCCGACCACTGCGCCACACGCGCCTTCTGAGTGTATGAGTCCCCTGATAAACTAAGCTTTCACATATATCCATTTGGAGGGAAATTGTTTGTTTCATGTCAAAAAGAATGGATTCTATTCAGCATGTGGCAACAAGCATCTCTGATACCGTAACCTTATCGAAATTCATCTTCAAATTGACAATCAACATTTAATTCGACACTCACTGAGATTGGGCCAGCAATGTTCTGGTGCGTACGATGAATTAGATGTCAATCACTGACGACGAATAGTGAACATATCCGCAAATTCTGTAATTGCGGGACAATCCATCGGGAGCACCTATGGAGTAAATGGAATGCACGCATACCCTTTAAAGTAACAAAACCCATCTCAGAATACTAAGAAAGATTTCAATTTACTTGGTTGAAAAAAAAGGAAGAAAACTCTGACAGTATCCTCTAAATAAAGACTCTACTATAGCGGTGCTAGAAATAGGGTTATGTTCGAATTAAATCACAAATGTGCTTTAAAGCAATATTAAAACTGTACAGGTTCGTTTAATTTTGAATAAATCACTAGGAATTCCAAGAAAAAAAAGGATCCATTGGTTAAAATCACATTTCCCACCTTAATGCTCGTATAGCTGCAGAACTATTTCTTATTACTTGTGAACCACTCCTTACTATTCTTCAGAGCTTTTCCAAATACATGTCCTTTTTTAAGCTTCAGGCTGTGTCTCTGAAACGTTTTATTTTTCTCTACTACCTCTCAAGAAACCAGCCCAAAGGTCAGAGCTCCTCACGAAAAACTCCAAAAGAAAAATATGATGTTCAACGTCTCCCCTAGAGCCAGCAGAACCCACCCCTAAATTCCTCTTGTACGCGACCAGGAGAAATGGAAGATTTACTATCCCTCGTTCGAGTCACTCGACGACCAGTGGAACGATGGATGATACAGGTGATCTTACAGGATTCTTCCCACAGTTGACAAGACAGACCGTCATTTCAATGGAAAACTTTGGCGAAATCAAATGTGGAACGAACTACACACATGTATGTACCAATATGTCTATACAGAAAGTTCAAGGGCCTTTGCGATGGTATCAGTCAATTTACTGCAGTAGAGACTAGAAGCGTACCTCCCTAATTTTACCCATATTTCATGCCAAGGATGTAGAAAAATTTAAGACTTTTCTGAGCATTTTTTATGGCAATATATCTATGTTTCCTATATAAACTTCATTTATGAGTCTTCCATATGTCGTTTGAAAGTGTAGTTTCGTCTCGAATTCCTGGGTTAATCCAGAATGCCGAAGCAAAGCAAGGAAAGGAAGAAAACTAGGCATTTTTTTAAGATAACATGGAACAGTGCTAGCTTAAGAAGATCCGTGAGGACGACGAAAAGAAGCTCGGAAGACCAACTTTCATCAGTAATGACCACTTCAGGACATGGAAGTAGATCCACCCACGACTGCTCAAGAGCTCGAGGAGTAGCTTGGCGTAAATCACTGAGAATTTTGAAACACTTTGTTCGCAATGGAAAGTGGATGAAAAATAAACGAAATGAAAGCGAATGAAGACAGAAATAGACTGAAACAAATATAATAATGCACAAATGCAAATATATTTTAATTAAACAAAAGGGAAATTAATGATTTTTGTAAACACCACCTATAAGCGAGGACGAATTTTTCATGCAACGGTTGGATTCCCATTAGAGGGAGCACACTATTACTGTTCTGAGCTGAGCAGTTGGAACTACACACTTTTCAGTTTGTGAATAACGGTGCAGTGATTATGGGGGAAAAGTGTGGCCAGTAAACTGAAAAAAGGTATTAAGAACAGCAATGTCTGCTCTGCAACTGGTACTGATCGTCCGAGAAGAACGAACGATTCTAATGTGTCTGATGCATGGAACATGAGCTTTCGGTTTTCACGAACGCCAGTATAAGACGCTGAACATCTTGGTGTATTGAACTTTCAATTATCCAGTTAATACAGTAGACATAAGGGATAAGGATAAAGCTCTTGGGTTTAATCAATCCCTGAGAAGTACGTCATTCATTTGACTTCATTAAAGCTTCGTTGGAGATGACTGATTGCATATCTGGTGTTTACAATGACTCGCAGTGGCCTACAGTAGACATATTACCAAAGATGACCCCTTATTTAAGCACATGAACGACTTTTGACCGATCCAGAGATCTAAATTCTTGTGCGGATAGAATGTACCGACCTGTCACACCTTGGAAAAAAGTGTTTTAGTTGTAATTCGCAGTTACATGGACCATCTCAAGTGATTAGAAACTTGCTGAAAAAATGAAAGTCAGATAACTGGTGTCAAATAATCAAAAAATAGGATGCTGAGGATTACACCTTAGATCTCTTGCTTGGAAATATTATGCGTCGTGACGGAGAAAAATAACGGTTTGAAAATGCCTGCTCACCGAATCCTTGCACTAGCAAAAAATATTTGGGCTAACGGAGAAAAAGTTATATTTATTATTGAGTGGAGATTATGTGTCAAACTCATGGAAATCGACAACATCGATAAAAAATAGTAGTATGCACGAT
Source organism: Angiostrongylus vasorum (assembly GCA_018806985.1). Lineage (NCBI taxonomy): Eukaryota > Metazoa > Nematoda > Chromadorea > Rhabditida > Metastrongylidae > Angiostrongylus > Angiostrongylus vasorum. The sequence continues at coordinate 207,431 of JADANN010000215.1, forward strand.
GATGGCGCAGTCAACAACATTTGTGTATTCCTGCATGAAGGTCACATTGTGGTAACCTAGGGCACCTGGGCGGTTGGGGCATAAAAAAGAATACCCTGATGACCATAAGAAATAAGTACAGCTCATAAAATCAGTTAGGCGGTAGAGAAGATTTTCCACCAGCCGCTGTGATCCTTTTATCTAATGCAATTTAAAGTACGAGTTACGGAAAGCATCGTGGCTGGAGATCCCATAGCGTATGGTCGCTAGTTAAACTCCGCCCCAATATAACGGAGTTTCCCATCTCTCCGCGGTAGTCAAATTGTTAACAGACCTGTCTGAGAAAAACTCTCTGTTCTGCGAAGTGCAGAGAGTTTTTTGTGAACAGAACACGTAGCGACTTTAACAGAGCTCTTCTAAGACTCGAAAAATTGTCAACTCGATCAGCATTCAATGATATCCGTGAGCAAGTGAAAATCCTCAGGCAACGACCGCTCCCACACGCAAATCCGAAAATCTTTGCTGCTGATCAATGTAAGTTAGCAAGCCGAACGAAAGAAGTGCTAGGTTACAGTAGATGGAAACGATTCATAAGAGATAAAAAACGACAAAGCTCTCGGTGTTGATCGCTCTCCGTATCGTAGAAATGCATGGGGGGTTTATCAAAGGAAGTGACATGCATTTGACTTCACATAACATCGTTAAAGGTGATTGAATGCATGCGGCCTATACCAAAACGGCGGAGGCCTGTCGGTGTGTGAACTGCTGCTGTACTTCCAGACATCTCTGGTACTAATTTGCTAACTTCGAAGGGGGAGGACTTGGTGAGCCGGGGGCAGGGTGTCGAACCAACGACCACATAAGCCACTGCGCTCCACCGCCCGCTCCGAATACGGATTATACAAATACATGACAAAATAGTTTACATAATTCTGAAGCAAATTATAAATGGTCTCGACAAGCTTTGTTGGTACACTGAGGAACGAACACTAGTAACCCTGGCCATCAAAATGTTTGCATTAAGAGGCAGATAACAAACAGTTTTATCCAAATAGTATACATTTACGCTGTCTTTTTTAAAGCGTTTGACCTCCCTCAAATCTAAATCGTGGTAAAGACCAGGATACGCCCTTGCAAAGGTCAAGTCAGGACTCCGAGGAGGACCAAGTTGCACGACCAGCAATAGGCCAGCCTCCGTACCCTGCACACTGTGTGCTCCCGTCTATGACGTCAGGCGGTGAGACGACCGGTGAGAGGCCACAAAAATCTCGGGTCACACAGGATGTCATTGGAAACGGATCTGACGAACACACGCACGACACGCCATGGAGATTGGGTTTTTTTACTATGCACGTATAATGCCAGAACACTCTCCACAGACGCCGATCTCCACGCCCTTCTTGTAGCCGCAGATCGCATCGAATTTCATGTGATCGCATTGCAAGAAACAAAAACCAAGAAGACCGACAGACGGCAACTAAACATGATCCGTGGAGAAAAGGTCCCGTCACGAAATGTCGGCGGCGTAGGCTTTGTCGTCCACCCGTCCATTGTCCATCTCGTCGACTCATACGAGATCCTCTCCCCTCGCATAGCAGCCGTCCTCCGTCTTCAACTGTCGCATCACAAGAAGATCACTATCATTAACTGCTACTCATCGACCGAAGCAGCTGATGAGTACGAATTAAATGCGTTCTACTATCAGTTGGAGGAAGTCATCTGCAATGATAAAGCATATTATAAATTTGCTGTCGGAGACTTCAACGCCAGAATAGGGAAAGCCAACGAGAGCGAATACAGGATCGGAAATTTTAGATTAGGAGAAAGAAATGAGAATGGGAACCGTCTCGCAGGACTCCTGTCCGCAGCACCTCTTTTCAATGTAAACTTGTTTCTCCAGAAGAAAGAAAGCCACCGCTGGACATGGGAGTCTCCCAACGGCATGACTCATGCGGAGATCGACCATATTCTGACAAACAGGAGATGGTGCCTTCTTGACACATCGGTAGTCCCCTCATTCTGTACTGGTTCTGATCACCGCCTTCTTCGCACGAAGATTCGATTCAGCCACAAGTTGGAAAAGAACTCTCTTCATCGACCACGAAGAAAAAGTCTAGCTGTATACGACGAGAACATTCTGAATGAAGTCCCTATCCAAACGTGATTGGCAGATTAAAGAAGACCCGACCGAAGGCTACGAGCTGCTTGTCGAAGGACTGAAAAGCTGTGCCGAATTTGCCTCAGTTTCTCAAGCAAGAAGATCGGATCGCATCTCCGTCATTACTAAGGAGTTGCTCGAAAAGAGAAGGAAACTGAAGCTTGATCCTACTGCAATACGTTTAACATGGCTAGTAATAAATGTCAGCTGCAGAAGAGCTTTGCAGGGAAGATCTACAACGGTACAAGCAGAAGAAACTACTGGAAGCAGCAGAGAAAAAGAAACAGTCTGAAAAAAATGCCATCGGGACTTGTGTGATTATAAAGTTCCGCTGTCAGCCCTGATGAACGAAGATGAAATGTCAAATGTTCCCGCCATGATATGGAATTAATAACGGAAACGTTCTACACCAACCTTTTCCGTTCCAGAATCCCCGTCCCGGACCCTAGTATCCCCCGCTGGAGAAAAAACAACCTGGAACCGGAAGTTCGAGTTGCGATAGAAAGCATGAAAAGAGGCAAAGTTCCATGACCAGACAATGTCACCGCCGATTTCCTTAGAGCTGGAGGCCACAATTTACATGTACTTCTCGCAAATCATACGACAGCCTACCTTCAAAAGGGAAAAAATCCCAGACCAGTGGAGGACGTCAGCGTACGGCCATCATGCCCAAGAAAGGAGACCGAAGGGATCTTCGTAACTATCGTCCCAAGTGCTTGTTGAGTGTACTCTACAAGCTCTTCACGAAGATTATCCTCTTGCGCATATCAAAGACATTGGATGAGGCGCAACCAGTAGAACAAGCAGGATTTCGGGAAGGATTTTGCTGTATGGACCACGTACAAACCGTGTCAGGGTTATCGAAGTTTGTCGGGAATACCACCTGCTTCTAGTCCTAACCTTTGTCGACTATGAAAAAGCGTTTGACAGTGTCGAAACAAATGCAATCCTGTCAGCGTTCGTCGGCCAAGGAGTAGACCCGTGCTACATAAGAACTCTATCTGACCGTTATCGGAACTGCACTACGAAAATACAGCTTTTCCGTCGACCTCTTACCATACCTGTAGGAAAAGGGGTTCGACAAGGCGACACAATACCGTCAAAGCAGTTCAGTGCCGCACTGCAGTGGATAATGAAATCGCTCGATTGGGATGAGAAAGGCATACGTATTGAGGGAATATTCCTATCAAACCTTCGCTTTGCCGACGACATTGTCATCTTCTCAAGAAGTACTAGCGAAGCAGAGATGATGATCAACGAGCTCAACGAAGCGGGGAAAAAGATCGGACTTCGCATAAATCGAAAGAAGACCCAGTTCATGAAAAAACTCATGGTGCGAAGACGGAAAAATTTGAATTGGATGGCTCTCTCATTGCAGAGACAAACTCGTACGTATACCTTGGGCGATCAATGAACACGGAAAACAATATGAAGGAGGAACTAGACAGAAGAAGGAGAGCAGCTTGGTGCGCACTCTCAAAGAAACCACCGACCAACTGAAGGACCCGAAAATCCGCGTTCATCTCTTCGATTGTACACATCTTCGAGATCCAGGAGAATCGATAGCGAAACATAGATGGGACGGTCACATAATGAGAAGAACGGACGACAGATGGACGAAAAGAACTGTATAGTAGACTCCAAGAGAATCCCAATGGACAAATGTCCCTTAGGACGACCACCTACACGTTAGATGGACGTGTTTATAAACAAAGTTGATCAGCTGTACCCGCAGCTGCAGTTGTTTTACACATTACGGTATGAGACTCTCACGCGCTACCATGCTCGAACAAGACCACCACCATGGACTACAATTGCGAGAGAAAGGAAAGAATGGCATATGTGCTGGGGTCCGCACAACTCGTGAAGACGGTCCGTGCAAGTATCCAATTAAGTATACATCCACACTTATCCATCGGCCAAAGAGCAGAATAAAAAACGTAAAACACTGGCAAGAAGTTTGTAAACAACAACTTGTTAAAACCCACAATGAAAACAGCACGGCGAATCTGTTGGACCTGGTCGCCACACGGATTTTTCGTTATGAATAACCTCTAGGCATTGCGGTTCACCTTGCCGTGCCGTGTAGCTACTTCTCTAAAGAATGAGTGAGAGTGGCATAATAAGAATCTTAGTGGAAATATTCAGAATGGTGTCGGCTGAAAAATTTCTTTTGCACATATATTTAGCTAAAAACAGATTTTTGCTCATTTCAAAGGATATCTGAACAATTTTGTTTCATGCCGTTAAAACAAATCTAGAATGGCCAAGGTTTAAGTGAAAAGGAAGGTAGAAAGAAATATAGAATCAAGGTGGAACTGAAAAAAAGAAAGGAGTCGATAAGAGCTTAATAACAAAGAATTCTGATCCACCTGATAGCTCGTAAAGAAGAGATCGCTGACTACTCACGATTGAGAATACCTTGTAAATCGCCCTCCATTATAACCCACATTAAAGAAGAGTTACATTATAACATGTTCAGGATGTCTCACAGAATTCCCTTATTCGAACTGATCAATGCTAAGATCTTCGTTGAATTTCCCGTTTTATATAGATAGGAAATGAATGCAGGAGCACAAGAACGACTTTGGTCAACGACTCCTCAACTTTTCTTGTTCATAATAACGAGTTGAGGCAGTTGATAATTTCACAGTGACAGTGTCAGACAATTTCGACAGCTCAACCAAAATTCTCCGCCTCAAACTGCTCCATTCAGTGGTGTCTGGAAGGTCTAAAACTTGCTAATCATCTGGAGTTAGAGTCCGTTGACCTTTTTTGCAGGACGAAACGAGATTATCTATCACGGCCAAGGAAATAACGACATAAAAACTCTGTGTCTAGGAAATTCTAAAATCTTTCTCTTTTTAATACACGGAAAAAAAATGTATGATTGGATTGTACTTTCTGGCGGAAGTATACAACTTAATTCTACGTGAGCTAGTGTTTGAACGAACACTTACTGTGTTACAGTATAAAACCTTTCATACATAAGTGACTTACATAGACAAAAATGGTCGTAGGAACCCAACGACATACACATGGGATCGATCCCCGCGCACGTGGCTCACCAAGCCTTCCTTCCCTACGGGGTCGGCAAATTGGTGGCAGACTTGTCTGGGAAGGTAGCAGCACGGCCTCGATACATCGGCGGGCCACCGCGAGTCATTGTAAAGGGCAGATGTGCATTCAGCCACCGCCAACGACTGTAATGAAGAGAGAGTTAGTTGTGCGAAGACGACGTGAGGGTCTTCTTGAGTTGGAGAAGTGATGTCTAGTTGAGTTAGCCACGCTGGTCTTTTAGATGTTGCAGTGATCGACCAGCCTCAAACTTGGGTAATTAAACTGTTTATGTGCACAAACACAGCATTAATAATGTAGTAATAACGATAGAAAAGTATTGGCGTAAGAATCACGCAAGCAAATTATGAGGTGCTATGGTTAATGGTGAAGTGAGGCGAATAACGAGATAATGGCATTGGGACATTATTACAACATTAATACAATAATAATACCAGTAATAACAGCGTAAAATAGCTGCTTGTTAACTATGGGTGATGTCGCGCACACACTATACACCGCCAGCGTGGCGGTTGAGGGAATCAGTATGCTGGGGCGGAGAAGGATGCAGACGGGCCGTGTATTTGGCTGAGCTAGGGATCATCATTATAGCAGTGAGGTGCACTTTTAGCATGATCAATGAGGACGATTAGTGCATTAGCATTGATGGTGCTATGGACAACTATTGATGAGTCATCTACGGAACACAGTCAGGCGGCTGGTCACGGATAACGCGATATCTGTAACGTGAAGTTTGAACATCGATGGGTGCCACCACTGCCTAAGAGATATCATGAACCGGAAAGATAACGACTTAGAACTAATAAGCCGTGTATAGCGGCTTAACAGATAGCACGCATAAGCTGGCCGGTCAGCGGCCTTTACCGTATGGCTTACATTGTGTTTGGAATGGTACATGCCACCGATGGCGTTGCAAACAGAACTGATTTGAAAACACCCGCCACTAATGACAGCGCGCCGTAGACTAGCTATAAACGAGATATATTAATCTACGGATGACTGAAGATGACTGGAAATGAGTGAGAATGAGTGGGAATGACTGAGGGTGATTGAGATTGACTAAGAATGACTAAGAATGACGGGGGGGGATGACAGAGGTTAATTGAGGACAACTGAGGATGATGTTACAAGAAGCGCATTATCCGTACTACCGATCGCGGGCGGGGGTGAGTGATGGCATGTACCATTCCTCCTACAATGTATGCAATGCGTACAAGACCGCTGACCGGCCAACTTACGCTGTGTGTCTTTTATGTGGCTAAAGTTGGCTTATCAGTTCTCAGTCATTATCTTTCTGGCCCATGAGATCTCTAAGGCAATGGTGGCACCCATCGATGCTCAAACTTCACGTTGCAGACATAACGTTATCCACGACCAGCCGCCTGATTGTGTTCCGTAGATGACCCATCAATAGCTGTCCATAGCACCATCAATGCTAATGTAACTTACTGTCCTCATTGATCATGCTAAAAGTGCACCTCACTGCTATAATGATGATCCTTAGCTCAGCCGAATACACGGCCCGTCTGCATCCTTCTCCGCCCTAGCACACAGTCTCCCTCAGCCGCCGCACCGGCGGCGGTTCGTGCGTGCGCGACATCACCCATAGTTAACAAGCCACTATTTTTATGCTGTTATTATTGCTATTATTATTGTATTAATGATGTAATAGTGTTCCAATGCCAACATCCCGTTATTCGCCTCACTTCACTACTAGCCATAGCACCTCATAATTTGCTTGCGTGATTCTTATGCCAATACTTTTCTGTCGTTATTATTATGTTATTAATGTTGTGTTTATGCATATAAACAGTTTAATTACCCATGTTTGAGGCTGGTCGATCGCTACAACATCTAAAAGACCCGCGTGGCTAACTCTACTGCACATCTCTTCTCCAACTCAAAAAACTCTCAGGTCGACTTCCCGCAACTAACAATCTCTCTTCATTACATGTGAAATATGGCTTACATAGGTTGCGGGAGCAGCGTGCGTGTGCAACCGCAGCCGATCTCGATTGCTGATCCTGGGCTGCAATGGACTGTACCTAACTGCCTGAAACATCAATCGTTATTGGCTTCGTTGTTTCTCAAGGCAATATTAAGCTGTTCCATTGCTACTCTTCCACGCTCGGATAAGCCATCGCTGTTGTGCGACCCAAGTTAAACCTGAACCGCTGTTGTACCTGAAACACTGAACGTAATTGGCCGGCTAAACCCCAAGGGTTGCTGCATGTGGCGTGCAGCTGCGAGGCAACCATGGTATCGACATCAAGTGCAATTGTTTAGATAGATCGAAAACTTTTCCAGAGAGAAGTTCTCTATAGGCGCATCCCTCAGAGATTGATCAACGCCGAGAGCTTTATCCTTTTTTTTGTTTTTTGTACGTAAATAACAATGTAGTGGATATAATATTAATCCATCGATATCACCTGAGGTCTGGTGTTTCGCAAATATCTCAGTATCATTGTGGTTGTATAAAACCTTTTTATTTATAGCCAATTATTTTTTTTCTTTGGTAGGGTACTATGTGAAGTATAACCACAATGGTGCTGAGATAGTTACAAAACCCAGGCTCCATTTTGCGAAGATTCGAACCCGCATTACCCTCTCCGGATACTCATGTGTTACCCATTGCACTACTGAGGCTATCATTTTGCTTCCTCTCAGCCAGTTTTCTACCTAATGCTGCCATCAACAATCATCAGTCATTGAGAATACGCAAGTATTGAAAATAAGCAGTGTTAAAATTTCCCGATGAGAGACAAGTAAATCGTCCACTTAGCTGGTCCGAAACCAATTATTAAGCCAAATATAAGCGCGGAACTATGGAAAATAGAGCCAATTGAACAAGCGAGTCCAAAAAATCCACTTCAAAGTCATAAAATTCTCTTTTCATAAAGCCGTAACCATTCACTCTGTCTGTCGACCTCTAATCCATCGATCACTGAAGTGCCGACTTTAAGGGTAACATAAAAAAAAGAATAAAGCTTCAAGCATTGATCAATCCCTGAAGGATGCGCCATGCTTTCGACTTCATTAAGCATCGTTGGAGGTTAGTGAATGCATCTCCGGTCTTTACAATAACTCGCAGTGGCTAACGATGCATGGAGCCAGTGCTGCTGTTCTCTCAGACAAGTACCAATTTGCCGACCCCGGACGACTGGAAGGCTTCGTAAGTCTTGGGCGTGGCGATCGATCCCATGTGTTGCAGGGCGCCTCTAACCACTGCGCTACACGCGCCCTTAGTTGAAGCATAACTATGTAAAAGCAACATGTATTCTTTCTTTGATAAGGTTACACGAGACTGATAACCAATTTTTATTCGGTTGACGTTTCCTCGTCTTCGTCTTTATCAGAGCCGATCATCCGAGCGGTCCACAGTTCTTCTTCGTCTCGATTCGTCTTCACCTTCGTGTCAAGTCGGGTCTTCCTCAGGAGGCCACATCTTGAATGAGTAATACTCATTTGGTGGTGCCCTTTTATACAGGATGCTAATGGTTGATAGTAGTGATTGTCCGGCGATGACAACTTGTTTTTTCCGGAAAATCTATACCGCAAGGGCATCACTGAGTGAGTATAGCTCATTCAAATGGTCCGCTGGAGAAGACCCGTCTCGACATGAAGACGACGATGCCACCTTGAGAAGAAGAACAACTGTGGACTGTCGGCTCGGATCATTAGCTCTGATGAAGGTGAAGACGTCGAAACGTCAGCCGAATAAAAAATTGTTTATCAACCTCATGCAAGTTATCAAAGAAGGAATATGTGTTGCTTAGTAAAACCGATGTTAAAGGAAAGCCGGCTTCGAAATGTGTAAAAGCAATTCTTCAATGCTAATGGGTTTCGTATAGAAAGTCTCAGCAGTGTTTTCCCAGTAAATCTTCCAAGGAACGTCAATGAAGTTTGTGTACTTAAAGAGCAGAGTAGGAGCTCACCTATCTCATTTGCATATAAGCGACGATACGAACTAAAATGAATCACGAAGAAATGAAGACCAGCTTATTAGAACTGAAATTCTTCATCGGCGTCCTGTGTAAACAGAACCCGACATTGAGCGAAAGATTAAGTCTTCATATTAATGAATAGCCCGCTTGGGATACGTATAGCTACTTAAATTATGGTCATTCACTTTCCAGTCCAGGGCGAAAACAAGTGGAAAGCAATGTGAACGTAAAATTTTCACCTACGAGGAAATGTAGAGAACGAAAATGGTTTCAACTGCATCAGAAGTAGAAGAAAAAAAAGACTCCTAGTATTTAAGAAAACGATGTACAAGAAATGCTCGTTTTTGGATAAAAACTTATATAGAACTTAAACATGGAGAAACTCAAGATTCTCATCCTTTCATCGTAGACAAAAACATTATTGGTTCCTGAATGAAGGAATGAAGCCTGCGGTATTTTCCCATTCCTTAGGAATGCACCATACATTTGACTCCATTAAGCACCATAGATATAACTGAATGCATATTTCGTCTGTAACTTTCGTGGCCTACCAATGTATCAAGTCAGCATTTTTATCCTCGCAAACACGTCCGGTGTCAATCTCACGATGTAGGACTTGTTTTCTCGAAATATTAATCGAACCAATGACTCTTTGGGGGGTTAAGCATCTCTAACCACTGCGCTACATTAGTTTCTCGAACATATTTGGTTATAAACACAAGAAGGCTGAGATTTGAGCAAAATTTAGAGCTGAGGTGCTCTTCGAACCCGCAATTGCCCCATCCCGGGCTCACGTATCATCTCAACACCACCAACATTGTCTTTCTCTTATCCAGTTTTTTTTTGCTCAGACAATGCTGTCAACGATTACACGTCAATGGGAATGCGCTGGGGAGCACAAATCGACATTGAACCCAGTCAAGCTGCCGTTGCAGTTGAAATCACAATGCTTTAACTTTTATTTATTGCTTAATTCATTAGGTTGAAAAACTGACTACGAGAAGGGTAAACCAAAGGTCTCGGTCAGTGTATCAAAGCATGTGCCTCCGGAAAAGGAAATCGAGGATCCAGCACGTGAATCCCCCTAGTTTTGCTCAGATCTCAGCGTCATTGTATTTATATTTCACACAATATTCTGTAATAAAGAAGGAATAAGTAGCGAATAAAAGTTCAGAAGTACACTGTTATACTTTCAGACGTATACGGTTATATATGTTCTTACGAACTGACCTTATTGTTCTGATGCGAGGTTGGTATAAAGTTCTTGTTGTTGTTGCTGTTGTTGTTGTTCTGTTGCTGACGTTGCGGCGACTTCAGTGTTTGTATTTCGTTTCATAACCTTTCTAGTATACTCCTACAACGCAGTTGATTGTGAAGTTCATGCAGACTGCACGTGATCCTGCGTAGGATTGTTTTAGAATTGGGTTGACTAGGCGAAAAACTTGGACCCAATTCTGGCAATGACTGCTCACTTTCCAGAAGCGCTACGCCTCCTAACAGAGCTATTCTTGATGATCTTGGTGCGCAAGTGAGTAGGTTTTGGACAAAATGGTGTTTATTTATGATAGATCTTCGTTGATATTATCGATATGTCATCGGATTATAAGGCTACCACGTTGATGCTGAAACATTTGAAAACTGCGAGCCGCAATTTTCTGCGGCGGGGATGAAACACGCTATCGCCCTTTCCGGAGGCTAACGCATAAGCTACCACACCATGCTGGCCCTTCGCTTCGCCTTTCTCTTAGCTAGTTTCCTATCTACCGGTGCCATCAGCAAGCACCCCGTCAACGGGATTTATTTGGGAGCACAAATCAGTACTGAACCCAGTTGAAATTCTGGTACGCAGTAAATAAAGAAGTTAACATGGTGATTTTGAGTGCAGCCTCAGCTTACTTGGTTCAACGCCAATTTGTGATCCTCAGATCAATCCCGTTGACAGTTGATTGCTGATGACACTGTTAGATAGAAAACTGGTTGAGAGAAAGGCGTAACGAAAAGACCAGCGTTGTGTGGTGCTGAATACATTGGCCACCAAAAGTGTGGTAGCAGGTTCGGTCCTCACCGCAACCACTTGAGGTGTCGAATTTTTCAAATATATCAACTACTGTGGTTGCATATAACATAGTATGCTGCCGTAAAAAAATTGTAGTAGGCAGTAGGTAAAAAAAGTTGACACTATAACGCTGTCGTTACATCAAATATGTCTAGGTTGTGAGGAAGAAAAAGTTGCTGAAACGTTAGCCATCGAACAACCTCTCTCAGCAGTAGCAACAGCAACGGCAACAACAACAACAAAACAACACACAACAACAACAACAACAACAACAACAACAGCAACAACAACAGCAACGAGAACTTTTAGCAACCTTACAACAGGTCAACAAGGGAAGTTCGTAAGAACAATATGTATACATATATATATATATTAGTTTGAAGTTAAAAAGCTCTCTCATGTGCTCCAGCATTGAACTAACCATATTTACGACAAGGGCGCGCATAGCGCAATGGTCGAAAGCGCCCTGTAATACACATGAGATCGATGCTGACGCCCCAGGCTCACCAAGCATTCCATACCTCCCGAGTTGGTAAATTGGTACCAGGCCTGTCTGGGAGGATATCAGCACCGATACATCCGTAGACCATCCATAGTCATTGTAAAGGCCAGATATGCATTAAATCAGCTCTAACGATGTTCAAAGAAGCCGAATGCATGGCGCATCCCTTAGGGATTGATCACCGCCAAGTACTTTATCGTTCATCCTTTATTTACGATAATCGATAGCATCCTGTATTATATTCATGGGCGAGATTGTTACTAAAAAAACTTTAGTACGTCTGGTTCCTTCGCCTCTTTCAGTGGTATAATTATGCGAATCGCATGTCCACCGTTGTTATTTCTTGTGATGTTTTCGAAAAATGTCATACTACCTGGGATTTTTTATGGTCGGCATAGTCTGATGTTTAGCAAGACATGTGGCAGAGAATCTTAGAGAAAAGGAAAGGATATTGGTCACAAAGAAAAAGAAAGGAATAATAAGTACGATGGTATTGGAGAATCTGAGCAAGCCATAAAAAAGGTTACCTGCATGGACCAATTTCCGTATTAGTGGCAAATTTCACTAGCGTAATTACGTATCGCCTATTAAATCTATGCAAAGGCTTCTTCTCGTTATTCTCACGTCTCACGACGGCTCTCCAAGGGATGGATAGTTTGGAGTTTATTCATCCCTTTTGAATGTGCTAGTATTTGCCTTTATCAAGCAAGCAACGTAGAGGTGACTGAAAGCATAATATGGTCTATACACTCATTTCAAGTGACCTGCCAATGCATTAGTCCATCCTTTGCATCCTCGTAAGCAAGCTAGGCGTCAATTTGCCGACACGCGGTAATAGAAGGATTGGTTTCAGCGGGCGATCGAAACTTGGACCGCGTGCAAGGAGCACTGCGCTCCACGCGCCCCCCTGACAGATACAAATGATATGAAAGGTGTGCTGGTCAATATTAACATAGGTAGCCAGATTACTCTCGTGCTCATACTCAGCAAAACCAAATCAGATCAATCACTCCTCTAACTTTCGCACCATTATACGTAAATGAAGCCTATTTCTTATGTGGTCAACCCATTGAAGATAGCACATCGAAGGAAAAAATCCGATGCTGTCCGATTGCATGAAACATATTCGCATACCATTAGCAACTTTTTCTCTATTGTGGTCCTCTTCTGTGAGCACATTACATTTCGACCTATCGCATCGCATATTTTCAGGATTTGAAGCATTACCGTTACTACTTTTACATACATATTCCTTTAGATTACAGCTTACAGTGTCCACTGAAAATCGCATAGGCTATAGGCTTTATGGTCGAAAGTGTGTCCATTAATAATCACCCTTCGTAAGAGATATACTTCAAAAAACTGAATCTTCTTCTGATTGGATTCCAACTCAATTCATTCACCACGTCTGCTGTGTGTTGTGCACTGAACGCTACTATAAATTATAGCATTTATAACCAGATATATTGAGGAATGACAGGCGAGTGTAGCGCTGTGGTTAGAGTTGGAAGAACTCGGTTGTTGGTCCGACAATACTTCCCGATTTGACCAAGCGCCCATATCTCTGGGATGTGTAGACTGGTGGCAGAATTGTCTGGAAGGATAGAAACACTAATTTGATACATTGATAGGCCATCATAAGTCATTGTATGAGGAAATATGTAATCATTCCCGTGTGGGATTCTAGGGATGGAGTTGGCTGCATGACACGCTCTTCAGGGATTGATCCCCATTGAGCGTTTTATCCTTTTGGCTTTTACTACTCTGCAAATCGAATTGAAGAGATGGTGTGGCCTTATTTTCGCAATTATAAAGGAGTCAGCGTTTATAAAGTAGTCAGTGGAATATCACATGGACAACGAAAATCGAAGATAGCCATAGGATGCCTAGTTAAGAGCAATGACATGTTAAAAGTTCGCATGATTAATATAAATGATTGAACTGCAAAACTGACGGTAACAGTGGGAAGAAGCTATTTTTTCTCAAAGAAGGCTGGTGTTCTCCCTAGCACAGGCAACAAAGCTACTTATTATACATTCTTCAAAGTAAAAGTAGTTGGGAGCATAGCGTCTAAAGTATGGTGGCCGACGGATGTATTATTAACTGAATAAGCGAAGTATACTGGCGGTTATGGTATGCAACAGAGACGGACGGATTTCTCTGTCACCTACTTGAGTTACTTTATAAGCAGATGAGCCTGGATGAGATAAGTGATTTAAGAAAACAGAAACCAACCAACCCTAATTTTTTTCGAAACTATTGCAAAGCATATATCTTATATTTATCGGGAACCGTAACCACTTCAGTCCTACAGTTCTAGGTCTTTGTTATTCAGCTAGATATGCATAGTATAATATGCATATAGTACAGATTGACACAAAGAACGTTGTGCTACGACGCAGTTGATTAAGAAAAGAGAAAGAGTGGTCAGTTCTGGACCCTTTTTTCATGAATAACGCGGAAACTGCTTAAAGCATTACCGCACTGATTTGCTTCACCCACTGTTGTTTGTTTGAAATGCTAACGAGACGCTCAGTGCTCTAACATTATTTGTATTCTCGTAGAAAACATTAAAAAAAATGTATAACTCAATAAAATAAACTTATAAAGCATGAAAAAAGTAGATTCTTTCGCAGATTCATGACGGTATCGCGCCTTCTTCGTAATTCACGAAAGCTTTCACGATAACTGGAGCGCTTATGAAGTCGAGGACTTGATAGTATGGTGGCCTGAGAGAAGAAAGTTTGGAGTATTATGTTTTAGGTTGAACTTTGCTTAAAGCTCAAGTTTCTAAATTGACATCGAAGAGAAAGTTGCATTTCAACGTTTTCTGAAACAATCGCATTAGCTACAGACACTAACGAGACATTGGGGACCCATAATGTTCTGCTTCATGGAATCCCGTTTGTTGAATGGGTTTCCTGTTTGAAATAGGGCCTTAATAGGAAAATTCAAGAAACACACCTCGAGAGCTGTGGGAAACAGGAATTTCAGTTTGGAAGGATAAAAAGGGCTTGTGTGTTATAGAAACTGAACCGTTGATCCTATTCGTTTCTATTTCAACTAATTTTATCTTTAATTAGTTCAAAGATCTGTTTATCTCTCATTATTTTAAAGGTCTGTATATTCTAGTGACTTTATCTCCACCTATTCAAATTTCATTTTTGATTCAACCATGCGTTCAGAAATTCCTGAGCAAATGTTGGTTTGAAACCGAAAGTGGCCATTCGGTTGCGTTCGCAGAACAGATGAATTGTACTCGGTGTCGTCAGATATCACGAATGTTGTGGTTGACTTCATAAATCGCAAAGTAGAAATAAATACCAAAAAATTAAATGGAGAGTGGATCAATATGGTAAAGGCGGAGGGTTTAGAGCTGTCGTGTCCTATATTTACTCATTAAAACCAATGATCCTAGTCCTGAGATATCTGCAAAACTCCGGACCGCAGGTGTTTGCGGTGGGAAACGAACGCGCTATTGTCCTTTCCGCGGAGTAACGCGTTCACCACCACACCATCGATAAGAATAAGACGGTGCAGATCGATAAGAACTAGCTGAGAGACAGGCGAAACGAAGGACCCGCATGGTGTGGTGGTGAACGCGTTACTCCCCGGAAAGGACAATAGTATAGAGAACTTCTATCTGGAAAAAGTTCTATATCTTTCTAAACAATTACATTTGATGTCCATATATGCCCGCCTCACAGTCGCACATCAAACACAGCAATGTAACTTTTATAATTCACTCGGTGAATTATGCTCAGTGTTTCAGGCACAGTTATAGAGAACTTCTCTCTGGGAAAGTTCTCTATCTTTCTATACAATAATATTTGATGTCCATATATGGCCGCCTCACAGTCGCACATCAAACACCGTAATGTAACTTTTATAATCTACTCGGTCTATTATGTTCAATGTTTCAGGCACAGTAGCGATTCAGGTTTGACTCCAGTAGCACACCAACGATGGCTTATCCGAAGGAGGAGGAGTAACAGTGGAACAGTTTACTACTTCCTTGCGAAACAACGAAGCCAATGACGTTGATATTTCAGGCAGTTAGGTACAGTCTACTGCAGTCCAGGATCGACGATCCAGATTGTCCGCGGTTGCATACGCACGCGGGTCTCGCATCCAATATAAGCCAGGTGCCTTCGACGGCGGAGACATACCATCACTCACCTCACCCCCGATCGGTAGCGCGGATAATCCGCTCCTCACAACATCATTCATTGTCACTCTCAATCACCACAATTCATTCACAGTCATACTCACTCATTCTTATCCATTCACATTCATCCTTCAGTAATCAGAAGATTATTGTATCTAGTTTCTTAGTTTGTTTACGGTGCAATGTCAGTAGTGGCGGGTGTTTCCAAATGCGTTATGCTTGCAACGCCATCGGTGGCATGTACCATTCCTCCCGCAATGTACGCCATGCGTACAAGGCCGCTGAGCGGCAAACTTATGCTGTGTATTCTGTTAAGCCGCTATAGGTTTATCAGTTTCCAGCCATTATCATATTGGCCCTTGACTCTTGGGCAATGGTGGCACCCATCGATGCTCAAACTTCACGTTGCTGACATAGCGTTATCGACGACCAGCCGCCTGACTGTGTTCCGTAGATGACTCATCACTTACTGTCCTCATTGATCCACTAAAATGCACCTCATCGTTATAATGTTGAAATCTTAGCTCAGCCGAAAATACGGCCTGTCTGTAACCCTCTTCCACCTCAGCATACTGTCTCCCTCAGCCGCCGCGCTGGTCGCGGATAGACGCGACGCGGCGTCGCTCAAGGCTAGCCAACGGTTACTTCTTGGTAATTGTTCATTATTACTATTAATGTAATTGTGTTAATTACTTATTAATGGTATAATAATATTCGAATGCCATTATCTCGTTGTTAGCCTCACTTCACTGCTAGCCTTCGCACCTCATAGCTTTACCTGACGTTATTCCTCTACCATTACTTCTCCATCGTTACTATTATGTTATTAATGTTATATTTGTGTATTAAAGGTTTAATTACCCGAGTTTGAGGCTGGTAGATCAACACAACAGCTAAAAGACCCACGTGGCTAATATTCTACACAAACCGAACCGCTAGTGACCGCCGCTAACTAACCGTTACAACAGTAGCGATCAGGTTTGACTTTGGTAGCACACCAACGATGGCTTATCCGAAGGAGGAGGAGTAACAGTGGAACAGTTTATTACTTCCTTGCGAAACAATGAAGCCAATGACGTTGATATTTCAGGCAGTTAAGTACAGTCTACTGCAGTCCAGGATCAACAATCCAGATTAACTGCGGTTGCAGACGCACGCGGCTCCCGCAGCCAATATAAGCCAGGTGCCTTCGACGGCGGAGGCATACCATCACTCAAGGCTCACTTTTTAGTAGTTCAACTTTATCGTTTTTTTTTCCGCTCTGCCCACACTGGGAACTGTGGAATGCTTTGTCATTCAAAACTGAAGATAGCTTCTAGGAAGTAAAAACATGAGTAAAACCTAACCTCTAGGAAGTAAAACGTGACCTTTAGGTTAAAAGGTCATAGTCTCTTCCTATATAGTGAGGCCGTGTCCATGACTGAGTGAGTGACCTTATACGACGACTAATATTTTAATTTACTTCATTGGTCATTATGGAAAGTAATCGAATGGACAGCTGAAGCGTTTAAGTAATGGTGTGAGGCTTGCTGAATTCTTCATCTGGAACTTCATAACTAATGACCTCGCAAATTGCTCGGTAATTTCACTTGGATTAAGGCATCCATTGTGTGACCTTCCACCTAACCTCACCATGAATGGTCAACATCTTTTCGCCTTGATAGCTTACATAAAAGCTATTTATTGATGGTAACTTCGGTATATTCGCCTTCTTCATGGTCTTAACGATTCGAATTGTCTGTGTTTGTAATAGGGTACAGTCCTCTTTCTGTGGTGCTTTATTCCACTGGACTCGACTCGGTGCAACAACCAATTATTGAAATTGGTAAAAAGGATGAAATAGTAGGGCACTTAGCGTTGATCAAACCCTGAGGGATCCAGTATGAATTGGACTTCATCAAGCGTTGTTAGAGGCGACTGAATGAATATCTGGCCCATACAGTGTCTCGAGTTGACCTACCGACTTATCGAGTCAGTGGTGCTATCCTACCAGACACGTCTGCTTCCAATATGCCGAACCTGGTCGCATGGAAGGCTCGACAAGCCTGCAGCTTGGTGATACCAATGTGTATTGCAGGGAGCCTCTACCTCCACCACTGCCCTTCACGCGTCCCCAGAATTCAAATTGGTATCCATTACTTTCCAAATCACATGAAAAAGTTTTCTGGTGACCTCTGTAGAAGTCATTTGATAGGTTACGCAGTGCACGTTATGTCAGTTTAGTTTTGGTGGTATATTTTTGTGAACAGAACTGCTTTTCTAAATCTTCTAACCAATCTATTGCTTATTCAACACAGACGTTATGGCAGGTGTTAGCGGTGGATGGCTGTATTCTTTGGAAGGATACACAAAAGCATTTCTCGAATGAGTTCATTGACCACTAATTTGGATGGCAATCGGCTTTTATTTCAATCCTAATCCCTATAAGGAGACAACGTTATGGCACAGAATAGGAGAATGCAAAAAAAAATGTAGAAATAGACACCAAATAAGCTTCAAAACACTTCCAAGCATTGACGGCAACGTTTTCATACGACGGGTAATGGTAACATATGGGGATTTGCAACATTTGTATCAATTATGCCCATAGAGCGATAGAGCCAAGTCTTTTTTTTATAGTTCTGTGGTGTTCTCAGCTCGTCAAGTGTTCAATTGTCGCACTATTACTCTCCATTGTCAAGAAACCACCTCGTTCGTAAAGGGAATAGAATTAGCAGCTATGTCCTGCGACAGTCATCCAAAACATGACGTCGTCGCTTAAATGTTGATACAAAAAAAAGCATTAACCTGAATTCAATTCCGTGATAGGATTATTCGGAACAGGAGCGAAAATGGATAAGTTCCAACGACCACTCGGGTCACATCATTTACGACCTCACGAATGTTGATGCACCACCTGACGAAACTGTGCTCCCACAGATTTCCACATCTCCGCGAGAAGGAATGGCGGAAATCGCATATCCACTCACATCTACAACAACCTCCCAACTCGAAGTGCAACCCACCACCCTTGCACCCCGCTCTTTCGAGGGGGATTCCAAGAATTGGCAAATACTCATAATTGCTTCAATGCACGGAAATCTTTAGTAAAAGGAGAAGATTTTCTCGGTTAAATGCACTGGAGTCAGAGATTCACTAAACAGCCACATACACGGCACTATGAAGTGAACTGCGTATATCACACGGGTTTCGCCTTGTCACACGCCGTGCAATAACACTGAACATTCATCGTTGCTAAAATTGATGAGAAAGTCGCAAGCAAAATTGAATTGTTTTTCTGTCGTCCTGTCTAATTCTTCTTCTTTTTCTTTTGAGATTCCACTTCCAGGTCTTTCCAGCACGCTAATATCCGTCCTTTGTCGAAGGACAGTGCTATGTGACGTTAACCTATTCGTGCAGTGTTCCACTGGTGCTATGGTAATAGCTCAATCTATACCACTGCAAGGTAGGCGCTCCAGTATTAGTTTGAGGCTAACTGATTTCTTCCCGGATAGCTAGCTCCACAGCCAGCGCTGAGTCAAGTTGCTCGGTCCAGTTATTTGAACTGATTGACAGGATTCATGGTGCCACCTTTTACTAAGCCTCAGCAAAATTGTGAATGTTTCTTCGCTTTGATAAGATTCTACTAGAGTGTCGCTTTCTTGTTCACCAATCGTGAGGTTGTTATACAGCATATATTACAGTAAATCAACTGAAGCAACG
>JADANN010000216.1:0-60644 GCA_018806985.1 Angiostrongylus vasorum
TTATCCAGAAGCGCAGTAAGTTTCCAACGCATCAACCTGGAAATACCACTTTAATGAGAAGAACGAGGCCGTTTAACAGCAGCCATACTTGTTTATTCACCTTTAACACTAACACAAACACCTGGTTACTGGATACCCAGGAAAGCCTAATGATTACTGGAAATTTACAAAAGAAGCCGAACAGATACTCTACACAGAGAAAAGAAAAAACACAACTAGGAAAACAACAAACACGAGCCTTCACCATTCATCTTGCACTGCTGCTTCAATTTTTCCAGCGAAAGGAAATCAAAATTGAGTGGACCATCGGTAGACATCTCGTATTCCGTGGACTCGTTGGATTCCCGCTCAAATCTCTAAAGAACGGTTGGCGTCCTGCCAGTGTCGCACGATTTTGAATGAGCCACAAAAATAATGGATTCTCGTGAAATGTGAATTAGAAATTTCCTACCGTTTCAACTGCGGGCATGCCAATCACAACCATCTGAGGATGATCTAGGGCCAGTCCACCAGGATAGGCACATCGACAGTTCGGCACACTCGAAAGCGAAACTTATCTACCTGAAAGAACAGCGATACAACGATTGGTACCCGTGAGAAAAAGCTTGAAACTCATACCAACAAGGAACCATTCAAGCCTCCTGCATCTTTTCTACGCCCACTGTTAAGCTCCTTATGATCCAATTTTTCGGTCTCCTTAATGAGAAGCAAAGACTTGCGAACCTGTACAACACAGCGATAAATATCGACTGCTACTGCGACAGCATTCGAAATCCACAGATGAGCACCCGAAGGAAAACACCAGCAGCCCATTCGAAATTCATTCACCACGCGCTCAATGGAAGAGTGCGCAAAAACACCGTGGGGTCTCGACTGGGTCGCGTTTGCCCTCAGCTGTTGGAGAGGGTAGCCTTGCATATAACGCACATATCTCGACTCATGGCGAACTTCGCTCCTATTTTCATTCTTATTCATCAATTCAAGTAGTACACTTAGAATCTATCGCTTCCTACCGATTCGCTACAAGTCTTTCTTCCTTGATTAGGTTGAAATCCTGGGTCTCTGTATTCCATGGAATATATTTTCCTTTCTGTTTAGATTAAGCTCTTATTTCGAGCATTAGAGGGAATGAACAAGCAGAATTCCGTTAGTCAAGACAACGCGATGGTGTTCACCCGCCTATCACCGTCCCTATGATGCGGTCCCGCTTACGTTAGAGATTTTGAGAATTGAAATTTTGTTGCCAAGGCATATAGCACAGTGGTAGCGATGATGATCATCACGTGCACTGTGCACGACGCTCCATCACGCTCCTTCTGTATGTGAGTAGTCGACGACGCAGAAGCTCAACTAATTATCTACATACATATATATACATATGCATATATATATATATATATATGTATGTATGTATGTATGTATGTTGTCCCATGGAAAATGTGTGGAGCGAAGCACCATAGTAAAACACAGAAAGAAAAAGAAATTGCCATGATTAGTTGACCGTGACCGATCGCTCCAAAAGGATTTAACCAGCCGAATGCACCATAACGAGAGTCCCGGAGTAGGGACGCGATGGCTTATAAAAGCAAATCTCAGTGGTGATGGGTCTTGTCTCATCAATCTCAGTGGACTTTGCTTCTGGTGCCCGAAATGGTCGGCCTTTGAAAAACGAGGAGGACGCAACTTCATCTGCAAATCAACAACCCCCCGTCGAGGTCTGCTGCGGAGGCGCACGTTGGTGCATGTTCGGACTCCTCAAAGAAGTCGATTCCTCAGTAAACACCCAAAAAAGGAAGGTGCGTCAGAGTTCCTGAGATGTCCGGGTAAGATATTCGTCTCACGGTTGGTGCGAAGGCTGTGAAACATCTGTGGAATGAGTTATACGACCAATAGGTGCATTTTAGTGAGAGTTTCCTGGTTGGCGTCGAATCCGATGCTGCAGCATTCCGCAATGCAGCAAGAAGAAGGACAGTGCTCCGATGTGGCCGAAACCTCCGCTGCATGCAAGTCCACAGGGACAAATAATAAAGGTTTTTTTTATCAGCTGTGTGAATGCTTTGCAACAGAATGTGCAGTCTGCATTAGCTATTCTCCTAATTCAGAAGTAGTCAACGAAAAATTCTTATTTATAACATTGTCTACAGAGCAGCAAATTACATAATCCTCGAACCCTGAAATGATTGAACGGTCCAGCCACCATTTGAACTGACAGAACTTTTCATTCTGGCACTACAGACAGCGTTTAAGCACTTCTCCAATCATTCTTTTAAAGGAAAAGTCAGTGAAGTAATCTAATAGAGGAAGCATTTCTGATGGTGTTGTCAAGAGCTGGATGCCTAGATTTGTCGTTGGACACTGATAGTTGGGAACTGGTTTATAATGTTGCTCTCACTAGTATGCGGCTACCTAAACCCGCTGCGGATTTCATCTAGAACAATCTCAATCAATTTTGCTCTCACTAGTCTACCTTTATTGGGTTTCATTGCATTTTCACCATAAAAAACACTACATGCATCCACTAAATTCTAGGACTACATCTCTTCTGCTTCTCAAATGCAAAATTAAAGAGTGATATCGGGCAATGTATGGCTGCAAGTAATGAACAATGGCGAAGCAGAAATCAAGAGAAAGTGGGAAAAGTTTTATTTTCCCAGCGCCATGTGGGAACTAATAAAAGCGATAAAGGTCAGATATGTTCGCCAAGAGTGACGTCTGCGTCGATTTCTTTGGAAGCGAGGAATCTACGAGTTGGTGTGATTGAGCGATTCGACCGTCGAATTATCTTGCTCTGCAAAATGACGACGTGAAAAAGATTATTGTCACATCGGTCACTAGAAAACACACCAGAATGAGGTACACATGAAAACAACTATGAAAAACAGGAGGCAAAAAGAGCACATAAAAAGATGGTTTTCAACAAGTAAAAGCAAATCTAAGGATTCTTATTTAAAAAAGAAAAGGTACTCACTACAACTGACAACGAGCGAGAACGATGTTTAGCCCGACGTGAGTTCTGAAAAGTATCTGAGTACACTATAAAATCTTTTGGATCAAAGTGAGGATTCACCAGGAATCGGCGAGTGATTCTTATTTGCAAATTCGACAGTGCTATCACCGTTATATCGAAGTTTGGAAGAATCTAATCACATCGGTTGCGTTTCAATTTATTCAGAAGTGTTCACACTCTCTTATGGTAACAACCCTACAGCAAGTGTACACATAGAGAACGTATGTAGTGCTGAATAAATAACAGGAACAGTACAGCTCTACCTCACTCGTTTCATCCGATTCGACGCTCTCAGGACTCAAAAAGACAATAAGTAGATCTGCCAAAAGCTCATTATAAAAGAGAAACTTTTATGAAAAACACCAACCGTATTGGCCGTACATTCATCAGGCGTGTCGGTCAACGTCACGTTGTGGTTAGGAGGGTCATTATCTTCGGAGGAACCCTAAGCTGAAAATATTGAAATATTTCCGGCATGACAGCAACACCAAAGTGTTGGCATGCCTCCTGGTTTCCACCGCAAAAATTCTTCCGAGGTCGTGGAAGGTATCCTTATGCGCATTCCGGCGCTTGTATGAATATGGACAGTAACTTGGTCGAGCCTTTTAAGGTGAATTATGGAGTTCGCTTTTAAAAAGAAATAAACAGCTTAGAAGATTTTGAGTAAGCCGCATAACTAGCAAAAAGGAGACACCACTCATCTACTTTATGTTTCAATTGTACTAGTTGTACATTAAGCGATGCGACGTACCCGTCAAGTTTGCCTATCGCGACATACGGCTACTACAAAAAAGGATGATAACAGAAAGAATTTGGCCAAGTTGACTTCGAGATGGCAGGGAATCACAATGGCTTAATCAGAAAATCTCCGAAAAATGGTGATTATGCTGGGGCCCACACAACCAGTGAGGACGGGCTGTTCAAGTATCAAGTGAGTAAGTAACCGTGAAGCAGGACCATCACAAACTTTGAGCGTCTTCTCATGATATCCCAATCTCCTTGCTGAATTCATCAATACAATGTCGAAAACCCGACTCTTCCTATTTCAATTTGTCTATTTGTCCTTGCCGTTAAGTGCGAGTACGTAGCTGAGGACATCACAGACACTAGTTCACATTGGCGTAACCGATCTGGCAAAATTAAAGCGACAGAACTTACTTTCGTGGCCATTGTGCTGCCGAGATTAGGGTTTTGAGCATTTAATACTAGTATCCGATCACGCAATCCTTCTATCGATGCCACCACTTCTTGATGATCCACGGAGGCAAAAGGATGAGCCATTTCCGAATGGAACTAGTTCAACTATAAAGACAGACTTCCGAAAAAGAAGAACATTGCCTTATCATTTGATTCAACAGATTATCAGTTGTAGATAAAAAGGCATTATGGAACAAAGTGAGCGATTATTTGGAGATCAACAAACATGAAAGGACGTGTAAAACCGACTGATCAGAGCAGCTGCGCCATGCGTTCTACAACAACTAACATGGGCACAAACGGACTTGGATGCGTTCACGAACTTTCGAAGTAGATCGGCAGATTTCTGAGAAGATTGGAACTATCGGAGGCAACTTTTAGTCCACGGAGACAATAATGAAATTTCTTAATACGAGTTATCTGTGAATAAAGCGCATCTTTTTCACATCCGAAAGGCGATCTGTGGAGGATCAGTAGAGATCAATTCCACACGCGTCAACGGTGCCCACCCAGTCACGATGCTACCGTTCAGATGAGCAAGTTTTACGCACTTTTTGAGGAAGGATGAAGCGAAAACTAAAAAACGAATTCGTACTTGTGCTAAGACACACGTCGATTCAAGAGATGATAAATCATCTTTATGTAGATAAGTATGTTTAGGTTTAAGTGCTGTATGTCTTTGGAAGAAGTAAATGAGATTTTTTTAGATGTGACGTACCTAAGAGTTCCCCACCAGATGTATTGAAGAAATGCCTGGAAAGCAGCGCATAAGTTTATCGACATATGCAGAATGTCATCCTTCGACGTCCACATGAATGAGAGTGCTTCGTAGTCCTGTATTTGTCCATCTTTCATGTGAAATGTGTTGTTGGAGCACGACCCGAGCTCTGACTGGCACGAAGGGCTTGACAACGCACTCGTTCTAATTGAGATCGCAGGTTCTGTTGAAATGTCTATTCAGTCGTTCGACAACTGGCCTCAAACCTACAATTGTTCTCCTCTATTGCAGTTGTCGACAAAGTGTAGACGAGCCAACAGCTTGGATTGTTTGACTCTTGCCATAAGCTGAGCACCAAGAACACGGCATTCACAGGCTTAATTAGAACTCTATTAATTTTTTGTTGAAACTAAGTTCCTGAAATTATTCATTCTTCTACCCACCGCAATCGATTTGGTGTGTCTTCCATCAAATGGCCATCGTGCATGGGACTAATCTTACGGACCACGTAGAAGCACTGCCTTTCAATTTTTAACGAAATTATCCAAGTTTTTGGTGAACGCTATTTACTGAAATAAAGATGAGTAGAGCCCTTGCCAAAAAAGTCGAATTTCTTCATTCTACCAACATAAAATCTGACTTTCCTAAAGAATGCAACTTTTTGTCAGAGATTGGAGTTCGAACCGCAAAGCGATTAGACAACTGGGTATCCATACTGTATCGTTGATGTCTACGGTTGAAGCGCTTGCCTTTTAGACTTCGAAACTTCCAATTTATTCATCAGCTTTTGGGAATTTGAATTTTGCATACGTTCTTTCACCTAGCAAATTGCCAAGCTTCTCATCAACCGACTATCGAGTTTCGACAACTAGAAGCGAGAAATCTTCTAAAACCAAACTACTGACAGGAATGACTTCGATGAATATGCCACTTGAAGAACATCAAAGTCCAAGGCTGCCGCTATTATCGGCTATCATATGTGATTCAACCGAACAAAAACGATTACCTGTCGCAGGAACGGCCCAATAGAATTGAAATAGAACTTCCGAGTGAAATACGATTTAGAAAAAAAAATGGCGGCTTTACGAAGATGATGTCATTCAAGTGAAAACGGCTTCTGATTCTAAATGGTGACATATCCTATAATTAAAAAGAAAATGTCGGCGCACAAATAAACAGGAGACAGAGTTGGCAGACCACTGGAAGAATTCTCGCTAGGAAAGGACGACTACACGAGATTATCTTTATGTGACAGAGACTGTTTCAATGCATTGCTTCACTGATAAGTTTACACAAGGTTGTTACAAATTCTTATCGTGGATGAGGTTTCTGTGATATCGGATTTCGAGGGTGCGTGATGCAAGTCGTGTGTTCGCAGCAGTTTTTTTCTTCTCGCGACATCTTGCCAGAATGCGAAGCTGTGATTCTCGAAATCTATTCCGACTTCGAGATTCAGTAGAACACACATCGATAATGAAACATAAACGGACTGATGATATACTAAGAAGAGCAGATGACAGACGAACAGAGGGGAAAATCGATTGGACTCCAAGAGAACACTGGTGTCCTCTTTGAAGACCACTCAAAGGATGGACGGACGTGGACGTGTTCGTGGCTAACGTCATCCATCTGCGGTGTTAAAAGTAGTCCGTACTAGAAATTCAACGTCACTATGTTCGAGATAGGTCACCATCATGGATAACGAATGTGTAAGATAGAAACGACAAAAGCCATAAAACGATAGAATGAGAAACGATGAAGCCGTATGCATGGCGCAACCCCCAGGTTTTGATCAATGCCGAGAGCTTCAACCTTTACCCTTTGTTTGGGATCTGAAGGTTGACGAGAAGAACAGATTTGCAAGACAAAAAAAAACAGTCGTGAGATGTCACTACTAAAGAGCTGAAGAGATTAAATGGTCTGTTTTTTGTGCTTGGAAACTGTTAGAATTCGATCGCTGAATGGTTATTAGACTCCAAGTCGGTAGAAGATTCAAAGATTCAAACATTTCAGACTGTTTGCTCATCTCCATTTTGCTAGCAGTGTATAATACACCAGGCAAAACATACTGTGAAGATAAAACGAACCATCTGTCAAACTTGTCAGTAGAAATTCTAGCTATTCCGATAAATAGTACAAGATTGTCCTTCCCTCTTTGTTGCGAAACTCCTCAAGAAGGAAAGTCATTTGGCCGGCACATGCAAGAAGAATAGAAAACCACTACGCAAAACAGGATATACACCAGAAGCTGATAACAAGACAACTGGAGGCTGAGAGAGACGTTACTGTGATACCCTTCACACATGACGCGATCTTTCCGCCAACTAGCCGTGACAGTATTGTCGCATGCTAGAAGTAGAGACAGGTTTTTGTGGATTCAAGCGGTCAAATGCTACCATTGTCTCCACAAACTGTGTAAATTACCTAGTAGCGTCTTAATTTTTTCATTCTCTGTGACGCGGATACATGTGAAATTTGCGTTCAGCAATCGGGGTAGGTTTATCACTATTCCACCTAATCACTCAGATAATTCCCAAGATCGACTTTCTATTAATCTCGGCATTCGATTATATGTCGATTTTTTTTTCAGCAATGGTGAGGTGGAAGGAGGCGATACTGCCGAAACGTCAGCTACCGTTGTGCTGTATATGTTCCTTTTGTATGGAAGTAAACATGTGCTGTATGACAACCATGCGAATGCTGAAAAACAACACGACACATTTACAATTCAATGCTGAAGCTAGTAGAAAGTCGACGTTGGGAACTGTTACAAGATGTGCTATCAAAATACTTTCGACTTCTGAAGGAAGTCCTGTCATTAAGATAAAAGATTGCCTTAGGTAGACAACAAATCCACCTTCTCGGCCGCTGCATTCAATATCGTATCGTGCCAAAGTTTATAAAACGAAAACGACTTCATGAGATATGCGGTCAACCAGAGGATAGCTAACAAGTACGAGGCATCGAAATGGATGTAGTACGGGCTGCATTACGAAGGAAGCGAAACGAAATGTTCGCAAAAAGATGAAATGTGTGACGAAGGAAACACTTTTGCACCTTTTATTTGGAGGATCAACTTTGGAGGAGAATAGTTGGTGGGTCAATATTGATATGCAGTGCCAAAGTCTAATGCCAAAATAACCTTACAACGAAAGTTCGAGAATCTGTGTAGTTCGCATATCTCAGCTTCAAGAAAACAAAGACAAGCGACCTACGCTTATAACAGGAGTGAAAATACGGTTTACAATGCATCAAGAAAATCTAGAGTCACTACATTTGGGGGGGGATGACAATACCTGGAAGTGCGCGCTCACTACTAGAATTAGGCCAAAGTTTTCCTCACCATAACCCGTTTCTAAAGCAACGTTGAGTAGGATCGCATGCAGTCTATATGAACCAACTTCAACATCGACCCCGCTACCAGGCCAACCAATGAACGCCAAATCATCTGTATCACCTGCACCATCTGCAGTCCCGTTGTTCCTCGAGTGACTCGAACAGACGCCAGTAAATTTTCCATTTTTCCCTGTCGCGTGCAAGAGTAGCCCAGTGGGTTCTGTTCACTCTAGGGACTCGTTGAGCATCATATCTTCCCTTTTACGCTTTTCATGAAGAACTCGAACAAGTGGGTAGGTAGTCTTTCTGCAGTGCATTTCACATCTCGAGGAATCCAGCCACTAATGGCTCTTGTCCATCGGTTGTCGTTCACACGGATCACGTGTCCCGCCCACCTTGTCTTCAGTTGCCTGGCGTAAAAAACGGCATCTTTGATTTTTTGATCGTTGACGCAGGTCGGAGCTTTGGATCCATTTCCTTACTTGTGTGAAACGGAATACTCCTAGCATCGTCCTTTCGACTGCGCGTTCGATAACGCTGAGTGATCTTTCATCCTGCTTAGGCAGCGACCAAGTTCCTGACGCAAATTTTAGGGCAGGAAGTGCCGTTGAGTCGAAAAAGGTGGGCACGGATTCGAGTGTTCTTTGTCCTCTTTACTACA
Source organism: Angiostrongylus vasorum (assembly GCA_018806985.1). NCBI lineage: Eukaryota > Metazoa > Nematoda > Chromadorea > Rhabditida > Metastrongylidae > Angiostrongylus > Angiostrongylus vasorum. Next base: position 8,920 of record JADANN010000216.1, read on the forward strand.
TCTTCGATGCTCTAAAAAGCTCCCCCAAGCGGCTCGTTTCCTTCTGCTCAGCTGCTCTGGAGCTAAGTCGTTCAACATGTTGATTTCCTGACCTAGATAGACATAACAGGAGCAAAGTGAAGATGGTGTTACTGCCGACCATTTTCACTCCCATATTATTCCATTCCAATGTTCGCAAGACTTTCTCGAGGGTGGGGGTAAATAATTTTGGCGAGATTGTATCGGCTTGCCTAACTCCTCTTTTGACGTCAACGCTAATAGCTTGTAGAATGGTGAAATCTTGGTTGTGAAATTTTTTGTACAACTCACGAAGAATCTTTACGTGCTCAGTGGGGACTCCTTGACTATCAAGGACTTCCATGACTAGTTCTATCTCAACTGAATCAAAGGCCTTCTGTAAAACGATGAAAGTGGGACAGAGCGGTCTTTTTACTCTCGCGATACTTCAACGAGCCTTGTTATCCTGTGGATGTGGTCCATCGTACTAAACCCTTTTCGAAACGCTGCTTGCTCAAATGGATGTCCTTCGTCAATGTTCTCTCAATCCTGTTTAGGATGATTCGAGTGAAAAACTTTGGAGACGACAGACAGCAGGAGATTGAGCGATAGTTGCCGATATCGTGTAGGTCACTCTTCTTGAACAATAACATGACCATGCTGGTTACGAGGACTGGCGGAAGGTTCTTGAGGTGTTCTAATCTTATCCTCTCCGGACCTGGTGCTGTTCGATTTTTCACCGACGGAATGGCAAGCCGGATTTCGTAAAGGAGAACCGGTGGTACAACACATCCACCCTCCTTTATTTCATATGACGGAAGATGGACGTGGGTATCGATGAGATCTAAGTAGTATTCGTGAATGATTCTCTCTGTCTTGACGTTATAACTGTTCCTTCTGGGCGTCGGAGTGCAATTATCTTGGTCGTGTAATTGGCGAAGCTTCGGTGGGTTTTGCGAATGCTTTTTTCCACCCTCTGTAGCTTCGAGCATTACTGCTGCTCTCCTTTCATTGAGATCTTCTTTTTATCGCCTGTCTGCATTGTTTTGCAAGTTCGGACGTTAGATCGAGGTTGCCTGCAGTTCCTGCAATTCCATGCTGGCGTATCAGCTCGAGTGTTCCTGGAGACAGACGTCTCTTGGTGACTTTCGAACTCTCAGCTTTCATTGCGCTAACGTGAAGATGTTGAATGAGCCGATCGTATTCTTCGTCGATGTTATCGACAACGTCATCTTTCCAACAGCCGACTAATGAATTGAATAAGTCCCAGTTTGTCGTGCTTCTGGGACTTCGGTTTTTGAATTTAGCGGCTTTTTTCTCCTTTCCGCGAGAAATACAATCTTGCACGAAAGAGGCGATGTTCTGGTCCCGCGTAGAATTCTGGGACAACAGCGACATCGGTTAAGCAAAACCTTCTATTTACTATGATGTGGTCTATTTCGTTATGGCACTCTCCAATGGGAGACTCCCACGTCTAGCGTGGAGGATGGGGCTTTTTGAATTGCGAGTTACCATGGATAGTTTTGGTCGTCATGATAAACTCAGAGAGCAGCTCACCCTGTTCGTTCCATTCTAATCCGTGGGTTCAAATGTGACGTTCTTCAGACGTTCTTCTTGCTCCAATCTTGGCGTTAAAATCTCCAATGATGACGTTGAAGAATGTATGGTCTTCTCTGTAGAACTTCTCCAAGTCCATATAGAACGCTTCGACATCTTCTTCGTCATAGTTTGATGTCGGCGCGGAAACGACGAAGATTTTCAAAGCCGGTATTGATCCACATCTTTTTAATCGTAAACGTCCGATTCGGGTTGTTAGCTGTTCGAATGGACTCGAATGTTCATGGACAAACTCGTGCTGACGAAAACGTCGACGCCGCCGACTCCTCTACTGTCGCATGTTCCAAGGAACAGTTCTTCTACGGTGTCATAGACGGCGTTGAATGGGTGGCGTCGTCTCGTGTCGGCCAGGCCAATGACGTTGTTGTAACTTATCCCTCTCGCTTGCATGAGCAAGTCTTCTATCAAGCACTTGGATTCAAGTGTGCGTGCTTTGTAGGCACACGTCATCACCTTAGTTCTTTGCAATCCAAGGAGCTTCCACTGGCCCTGACATTTCAGCAGCCTTTTCGTACTCGTCCTACCCAACGCCGCCGAAGTGGGGGGCTCATTCGGGGTCAGGGGGAATGAGGCCCGTTTCTTTTACTGTTTTTAGCTGTTTGATACCCACGTATGGCTTGCTGGGCCCTGAACGTGCGGACTGTGTATACCCACGGGTAGCTTGCCATGCACTCCCAGAGTGGACATGGATGTTATTTGTTGGTGGCGACTCCTAACCGCCTCGCATATACTTCCCTGTCACTTGATTGCAGGCTTTTGGCCCAACTGACTCGTAGAATACAATCTGCATAAAGTAGAACGCACCCACACATCCGCGCATGAATACGCCTCGTAAGTACAGAAAGTATGTGCCAAATCGGCGCAGCAGAAACAGGGGAGTCCATCCCCTGGATCCACCTGCGTATCAGGGAAGCAAGGGTCGCTTTTGGATCGCGATTATCCCCCCTATCTGCCACCTAGGTAAGCGCCACGTAGCCTCACCACTAACCGGCTACCGGGATCCCTCATATGAGCGAGATCCGTGGTAAGAAACATAGCGAACGTCAAATACAGGCGAAAATCAAAAGCCAGCGACATCACCACCACCTCCTTTCCCAGAGCGGTTTTTAAGGCGTTTTCTTGAGCAGCAGGACGCTAACAACGGAATCGACATAAAATTCCATATATTCTCGGAAGGTGTTCTCAAGACGCTTAATCATTATTGCGATATAAGGTTCATCTCTAGCCTTGCAGTGGCATAAAGAAAATTAATAAACCCATAGACAATAAGACTGGCAATGATGAGGGGGGAGAGTACTAGCTGTTCCTTACAGGTTAGATGTTCAGATAACTGAGAAACATCTTTACTATCTATCATCATCTGAAAAAGAATATAAAACCCAATACCGAAAACTAAACTGTCAATTGGTCAAAGTGGCTAAGGCGGCAAGCTTAAAATCATCCTTTATTTCACACTGTAAAACAAGTAGACCGACATGTGCCATCTTATACTTAGTTATTAAAGCACATAAGCTAGTATTATCTGATGATATTGCGTCAGCGAATTCATCATTATTCAAGTTTAGACACATTATCAGCTGTGTAGACGGGCCAACGGATACAATAGCATGGTTTTCAAGCCTAACGCTTAACCAGTTACTTAACAATAATCCAGCTCAACTCATGAACACCCAAGTGTTCCCCACATCGTCTATGTAACACGTCTAATAACAATACATACGTCATAGTCCTTCGACGTTAGTGCGTTTTTACACCAGCGTATCGAAAGACTCCACAATGCAAGCCATCCTCGAACTCCTTACACAACACGAAGGAGCAATATACATGTATGGTTCCTCGATTCAGCAGTTAACGAAACCCTTAAGGAGTCCCTAAACTGCTCGATTTTCAGATTGTCAGGAGAATATCACGCGCAGATGACAGGGTTGGTAATGGGACAGCGACTGACATCAAGTGTTGCCATTGCACTTATGTCTAAAATAGAAGCCCCCACGCTCTTGGCCTCCGGACGCTACTCTAGTGTAGATATGTGGAATATTGTCTTATCAACTTCTCCACGCAGCAGGAGATGGACAAATGATTCGAATTATTGAACAATAAGTCTGAGCACATTAAATTCACCCGGAAGAAACCAGAAGAAAACTGGCTTCCTTTTCTTAAAGTTCAAATCAACTAATCAAATAGCGGTTACAAGACAAAGTGGCATTACACATCCAATAACGGGAACAGATCTGTGGGACGATTTTACTGAACCGTTAGAAACATTGTAGAGGAAGTGTTAGCAACCAAAACAATAAACAACACATGGAAACGCTAAATCATTGTGTCTAATAAAAAAAAAGAGTATAAGGCGTCGATTAAAGGGTAGAATTAATGTGTGGAAAAAACCAATAAACATTAATGATGTCATCGTAGCGCCTATATTTGCATCCTCCTGATTACGTATCGATCCTAATCAAGGCCTTCTTTTGATCAATTGATATGACGATAAAGTATAGTGGTAAATCAGTGGATTACGAACAAAAGAGAACTCCATGAACCGTAAGATATTTTGGTTTCTTACACAGAAGTGTTAAAACAGACTAATTCCTGTAGAGCACCAGAATTTCCAACTAATGCAACCAGTGACGTTTCAATGGTTGACTGCTACAGTAACAACACCACTCTGGGTGTCGAGACCGCGATGCACATCAATTCTCTCATCCATCCAAACTCCAGAGTTCGCGATTTCCACAAGGAAGTACAATTAACTGCAAGCTTATGTCAGGTATTCTTGACAATGTCAGAGAAACTAGTCAGAAGCCTGGAAACATTGGTCTTATTCAAAATGACCGACCGACAACTGAACCTGGGAACGACTTGCAAATTGCTTAATCGCAGTTTCATCCGCAACAGTAGCGCGTGCAATGGGCTCTTCCTACAGTCGATCTGACAACCCGTAATAGGTAAAAAAAAATCTTTGGTTGGAATGTAAATCACTGACGCTGGTCTAAAGCAACATGAAAACTGCTTCAAAACACCGAAAAAATATTCACATTTATCTTGAGGTCAAGGGGCACATCAAATATAACTTTACAATCGATCACTTGCCATCAGCAATCACCCGAAGGAACGAAGGACCCGCATGGTGTGGTGGTGAACGCGTTACTCCCCGGAAAGGACAATATCGCGTTCGTTCCCCACCGCAGACACCTGCGGTACGCAGTTTTCCAAATATCTCAGCATTATATAAGTTATATAACTTTACAGTTCAGACCTTTAACAAAAGTTCAATCTTCGAGAAATAGAAGGATGTAGAAAAAACTCAAGCATATGACGACGTTGATTGGGCAGAATGGTAAATGATAGATAGAGGTAAGGAATGAAAGAGTTCACCATATAGACCACCTATTGAAGATCGTGTTTGCGCCGGATTTCAATAAACTGTACCCATAAATGAATACGACTGAAGGATCCGACTGGCAACTGCAGATTTTGAAAGCACGTCACTTCCGTGAATGACTGTCATGAGCGGAAGACTTTGGGGTTGACAGAGTCAGTGAACCAGCGCAGTAAATTTTCCGTAGTCATCTACGTTCTTATGTGGGATGGATGCTGTTCAAATTATGAAAACAATTCATTCCAGTACTCATAAAAGCACCACAATGCAATAACAAATGCTGACATAACCGGAGAAACACGATCAACAACAACATATTTAACAATCAGTACTGCAATCGTACACCAGAGCATTGAGATACAAAAATAAATTTACACTCGAAAATCCTTCTTAGATTCAATTACGTTGCTATAAGGATAACGACTATTGACCACTCTGAAGTAGAAATAAGGGACGACTTATAGTAACTATCAAATAAATTAATCACGCCGTGCAATGTAAAATGGCACATCGAAAGCCAATCTGCTTGTGCTTAGACCACAGTTCAGTTCAGATCCGCTAATTTCCACTGCTCTGACACCAGAAAGAAAATTAAGATTAGTAAGCACTAGAGGAGTTCTACTTCAAAGTGATCAAATTTTCCTGCACAAAGCAATCTGGAATACACAATTCTTTATACCTCAGCTTCACTTCCAACTTGTCCGTTCCATCCCGGATCTACAAAAACACAAGTCACTATCTTCTAAAAACCTGACATAATACAAGTATATGAAGACTGTTGTCGACCGTTTAATCAAGAAACTTTAGCATCCTAGTAATTTTAAAAACAATATTAATATTAATGTTGAAAAGCGGCAAATTTGCACTGTCATCCTTCAAATGCTCCAGTCCCGCAGTAAAAAAAAAGCATTGCAAACCTTATTGAGAATTTCCACATCCAGACCAGGAATATTCTCTTCCATTAAAGAATCAGTCACTTCCTTGCACATTTTGGCAAAAGCGAAGCGCATCTGAACATAGACACAGTAGTACCCCAACGAAAACTCCAAAACGCTCTTAACTTCTGAACATAGATACAGTAGTACCCCAACGAAAACTCCAAAACGCTCTTAACAGATAAGTGACTTTTCTCAATAAATTCCCCTCCGCTCCAAAGTTAAAAACCTAAGATTATTAAGGATAAGCAAATGATATTTTCCACTGTGTTGACCAATCAAATCAAGAAACCGTTACAACCGAAAACGATCGGAGCGTCGTTGATGTGTAGAGCAAATGATGCTCACCATCTATGACACATGTATTAGACTGTTCGGAAACGAATGAGCGTTTCACAATAATTGTTCTAATGTAGTTTCTACCAATAAAATATTCTTCGAACCTTGCAATGTCATATATCATTAGAAAGCACACTTTATGTTCCTTCTAACAAGTCTTAATATTTTGTCAAAAGCATACTTTTTTCTACCAATTTTGAGTTTTGCAATTTTAGATGTCAAAACGAATTCTCGTCAAATTTTCTTTTATGAGTTCCAACTCGGTCGTAGTGCAGCAGAGACGGCTTGATACATTAATGATGCGAACATGGTTACGGAAATTCCGATCTGGTGAATTCGACCTCGAAGATAAGGAAGGCGGCAGATGTCCCATTGAACTTAACGACGACGAACTGAAGGCACTAGTGGAACTATACACACGTACAACTGTTCGAGAGCTTGCAGAACAGCTTGAGGTAAGCACAAGAACAATTTCCAGTCACATGAATCGCATAGGAGAGAAGAAAAAACTTGACAAGTGGGTACTTCATGAATTAAACGATAATTAAAAAAAAATTGTCGTTTGAAGTGTCTTCCGCTCTTATTCTGCGCAACCTCGTTTCTTGATCGAATTTTGATTTGCGACGAAAACTGGATTCTGTACGACAACCGGCGACGTTCAGCTCAATGGTTAGATTACGATGAGGCTCCACATCACCTCCCTAAGCCGAAATTCCACCAAAAGGTTATGGCGACTGCTTAGTGATCTACAGCGGGGCTGATTCATCACAGCTTTTTGAATCCTGGCGAAACGATTACGGTAGAGAAGTATTGCCAACAAATCGACGAAGTGCACCGTCAACTCCTACAACAACGACCAGCATTAGTCAATAGAAAAGGGCCAATCCTTCTCCACGACAACGCCCGAACTCACACTGAGGAACCAGTGCTGCAGAAGTTGAAGGAGTAGGGCTACGAAACTTTGATTCATCCGCCATATTCAGCAGACCTCTCGTTTATCAATATCACTTCTTTAAGCACCTTGGCAATTTCCTGTGCTAGAAATGATCCACCAACCATGATGACGCAAAAAAAAATGCCTTCAACGAATTCATCGCTTCCAGAGCTCCACAATTCAATGCAACTGGAATAAACAAACTTGTTTCTCCTTGGCGAAAATGTGTCGGTTCAGATAATTTTTATTTTTATTAATAAAGCTCGAATTGAAGCAAGCTATGACATTTTAAATAACATAGTTCGAAACGCTCATTTATTTCTAAACAACCTAATACACGCCACACGAGAATTTGGACAAAATGCTTAAACCTCAACATGAATCTCCCTCATGTGAGGGATTTCAAACCGAACAGTACAGACCATGCTGGACTCTCTCTGCTAGCGGTCAGAGTGTTAAACGCTGATGAAGCATGACCTAATAGTAACCTAATATGTAGGAAAATTCATGAGATGAGATCTTCTCATCTATACTTATGTGCACCATCATATGCAGGTTTTCATGGACATGGCTTCTATTCTTCATGTCAATTCAGCCAAAACATTGCAAGCACGCAAAATGGAAACAAGAAGTTGGTTCATAGCTGCTGAAGGAAAATAACTATTGTAGTCTAAGAATGTCCGGCCAGTTAAACACGAAAGATTCTTCGACAAACACTGTTTAGAAAAAAGTCCCCATTCCCTTGATCCCAGGATTAGCGCTATATATGGTAGTGTATTTAAGAATATAGAAGCACAACTTGTTAACACATGATATTTCAGACTTCGAAATAACTATAATGCAAACACAACAACACTAGTCTCCAGATGCTCTCATGGACACATGCCAACGGGAAGCTCAATGAGTCGAAGTTAACCATCAACCTACAGAGGTCGTCAATGCATCACCAGGCGGCGCACGTGAAGTTTGAACAAGTATCAAAAGCCACTTCGCGTTTCGGTAAGATGTACATGTATCCAGAGAATGGACCCTTGTCTCTGTTGTGCCAGTTTGACGAACACATTCTTGTATCTATGTAGACATGTCCATGTGTGTGTGCTTGGGTGTGTTTTCGTTCACGAAATCATATTCTACAAGCCAATTCTGCTGAAGGCATGCAATAAAGAAGCTCGGAAATATGATGCAGGAGATTAGGAACATCAACGAATAGGCTCCATATTCACTTCGGGAGATATTGGAAAGTTACGCGTGAGCATATCCAGCCTCCATGCTGAGACATAGGCAAGCTACATGTGGGTATCAACATGGTCAAAAAACAGAAAAATAAATGAGCCTCATTTTCCTGAACTGGAAAGAGTTCCTCATACGACAGCGTTGGCTACAACAAATACGAAATGGCCGTGAAAACTTCAGGGCTGTCTAAATCTGGAAAGACATGAAGATAACATGGGAAGCATTTTTTGCAATGAGGACGAGCTCAAGCTCCCATCTGGAAACAACGTGGACCAGTATTTAGTTAATATTTAAAAAATTTGTAAAAACTCAGCCGGTGCATTATATTGTTTATGGGGAATATAAAGGATTTTAAAGTAAGTGCTCTTCCACATACTGTGAATTACGATGAAATAATGAAAAAAGTAACTTTTCAAAAATATGTTAAAACCTCACTCCATTGGAAATACGGAATCGGCCTACGGAACAACAAATTGCGTATGGTGCTATTTGGAGATAGCAATCGCGAAGCGGAACCAAATGTTCCTTGCTTACAGCCACTGTTGCTCCCACATCAATTAGAAAAATGTCCACGCTATCGACCTGATAATACTTGTGGTGTGCCAAGCTGTTCGTACTAAGAAACATGAAAGCACAAGAGAAAATGCAAGTGTAAATGAAGAATTGAATAAGACGTTCTTACATAGCCCCGTACTGGAGCGCAAACCATGCCGCGCTGCCATATTCGATTATACCAAACTGCGACACCGTCTCCTTTCAACCATTCTACGCACTGAGAATCTTCCAAAGCATTTCTGTAGTCGATCCTGTTCAATAGGTATTGCAGAACTAATATTTGATCTGGGTAACATTTACTTTGCACTCAAAAAATAAGCGGACAAATTTAATGAGTGCAGTATAACAAACACTAATACCTTAAAAGTTCCTGAAGAAAAAGCTACACAAACAAAAGCTTTGTTTTTTAAAAAACGATCGGGCACCTAGCTAAGACGTTAAAACCGCTTGATTCCACATGACATTTAGATTTACTCATTACTTTTAATCCATCTCGTCAAGCAGCAACCTGGGAAAAAATATACGTAACACCACATCATATAGGGAGACTCTAATCAGTTTCGCGAGTAAAAACTAAACTTGAATTAGCGCACAGGTGGTTAATCAAAAACTAGGATACAGTTCCTATTTGTTCGTAGACGTGTTAGAGTGTGGAATACAGTGCTAAACAGCAATGAAGGCATACTTTAATTATTATTTCTATCTATGTTTTATCCTTTCAACGCTGTACCGCCTCATCGTGGCTGGGAGGTGTTCCTGGGTGTCGGACTGCGATGTACAGCGGGGAAATTCGTCCACCCGGCAGGGTCTCCCAAGCTAAAAAGGAGTCCGGCGTTTCCATCAAGAAGCCTAGCTAAGAGTAAACCAATATCAGAATCCACCACCGTCCGGGTATCAAAGTCCCATGGTGGCAAATCTGCTTCTGATCCACAAGGGCTACGACTACCTGTGGTGGTGAAGACTTGGGGATTCCTGGGATTCCAGGGAACCACGAGCAAAACTCCGAAAAATGGTGATTATGCTGAAGCCCGAACAACCAGTGAGGACGGGCTGTTCAAGCATCAAGTAGGTAACTATCTGTTCTATTAAAAAAAAAAAAAAAAACCAGCTGTTATGGTCAATAACAGGTGACTATGTTACTTCGATTCACACCTCAGGTTTTCAAGCATCCTTTTATAAGAGCTCTCCTTGTCACAAGACCGGACGTAAAACTCCTCCAGTGTGATGAAGGACGTTAATAGTACCTGCAATATCTAACGTTCTTCGCTCTTGCTAGCTAAGACTAAACATGTTGAGACACTGCTCAGATGCAACCGGAAGTTTTCTGCTCACTAAAGATGCTGCTGAATAAATAACTATTGGATAGTCGGAAATTACGGACTCTGAAATAATGATGAGATGACGGAGAATGTGAACACCACTTCCAATACTGACGGACCAGTTTTGGAAACACCGTATGTTCAATCCAGAGTCTTAATAAATTCTTACGCGCTATCCTTTAGATGAAATATGTATATGGTCATAAGCGCACAACGTTAGGTCAACCGATAAGTAGTACCTCACATAGTCACTCGAATCTTTTAGTAGAGTCCAGAAAAACCGTAGCTAACATCATAAACAAACCCATACGAAAAAAAGGTAAAGACATATGACTTCTGCAGTTAAGCACCTGTTGAAACCCAATTTATTAAAACTGCTCAGCAGCACTCGCAGATTTGTCACAACAACTGTTAAGGGACGCTTCCATGTACAAGGATTCAGGAAAAACCACATAAACCCTCGTTTTTCACTTAAACGTCGTAGTGGATTCTTCTTGAAAGTTGCGCTGTTTGTAAACGCATCATAATAAACTCCGTTATTAATGGTGCAGAACCAGGGAAATAAAACGGACGTCATATTCCACTGTGTTAAGCAGAAAAATATCGAAAATATTTTCGTCAAGCAAAATACTAGTTTTCCGGTCATTTACTTCATTTATTTCAACGATTCGTATAATTCAGGTAATTAGAACGTACTTTATCACGAGTCAGCAGACAAAGATTGTTCTTCTCGAATTTCTTTGGCTCACAGGGCACTTTCCTCAATCTTCTGCGATTTTCGTCGTCGCTCAACGTCACTGAGAAAGTGAGATGTTCTTCTTGGGAGAATTTCCCTATTCCAACACCGAAATCCAGTTATTCGTGTAGTAAATTCAAACCATAATGGAATAAGCGCAGATATCTGAGGGCAACGCAAAATTGCTAAAGGATGTAAGTCAGCAAACAAGACCAAAAAGAAAGTGGACGATTATTGGTTCATGGCGCTATTGTTTACGACAGAAACGACAACCAGCACAGCATTTCCGAACTGTGAAGAAAAACCAAAACTGAAGGAAGGGAAAACACAAGAGGTAAACGTATTCTGGCAACTGCAGCGCGAATATAAAAGGTAAGAAATTGCTAACAGTAAATTCGAACCACGATGTTCCAAGAAATATACCTAATACGACCAGTGAAAATTCGAACAAAATCGTTAAAGTAAAATCGAGATTGACATTGCGGTCTCTCCTGATTGGCGGTTGCCAAGTGAACGATTAAGCAAGCACGAACCTTCTGGTCTTGGACTGCTTTCTCTAGCAGTTATCAATTCTTCGTTCTCCTTCCAATTTCGCCCATTCAAATACTCACGCAGAGGACTCCGCACAGCTATAAAGCAAAGTCTTCGCTATTTATATTACCACGTCTACTGATGTACAATATCAGATTTCTGATGAAGTCCATTTCGTATCCACACCTTCGGCTGGAGGGGTAGTGTCATTGAATGGATCCTTCCCAGATGTGTCAGTGCAGGGCTCTCCTGAGATATTTGAGACTCCTACAAAAGCGAATGCAAGATTAACGACTGAATCAGATCGAAAAAAGCAAGGGAACAAACCAATCCTCATTTCTTTTGGCCAATCATTTGTGTTGCACTCTTCACGACGCATGCGATTTTGATTCTAAAACCAATACATTTTATAAGCAAATCAAAGAGTAGGAGTTTTAAGTGTGCACTTCGCTACAAATCTTTTTTCGGCAGATGCGCTTATTTTGACCGTCAATGTAGGGGCCAATGGCCCCGATAACCAAGTGAGTATCACTCACACCATCAAAGCAATTTCTAACAAAAAATATGCTATTTAGTAAGAATTGGCGATTGTAATTCGACTCCGTACAAATACCAATAGACCGGAACCATGTTTCTTAAATAACACCGAAGTACAAATAATCAAAGCTACGCCAAACAAGAACACCGAGATACATTTTGCGAGAGACTACTTCTGTGAAGAAACTCACATCACTGCTGGCTCTCCCAGCACGGTTAAGAATTTCCATGATGCCAACTTAAAACTAGTTTTACACTTTCTAATAACAAATATTGTACGAGAGAAATGTACACGACATGTTAGAGATGAAAACACCACCCTCACTACGAACACTAGCGAGAATGAGTTCGAAAAATTTTTGACCACCACAGACAGTTGTGCATTTGCGACCAAGCCATTTCTCTTATACACAGCACGCCGCTCGGTTATCGCTCGAGGAAATAACCACCAAGAAAAGTTCGAAAGCAGACCGTGTGTTTGAAATATCTAAAAAAGATAGACAGGGCGGTGAATTCTGCCACTTATTCATAGCACGGTAGTGGAAACCGAAAATGTCTAACGGAGTATAAGCTAAGTGGTTTGCCGGAAAACGACGCGGCTTTTTCCGCATTTGTATTTTTTTCCGATGCCGATTCAACAATGGTCAATTTACATCGTGAATGCTACACTTTTTTGATTTCTTGACCCTCAAATTCAGACGACTGGATGCTTCTTCTCCGATGCTGACAAAATTGCCTGTAGGCTAATGCAGAAGTCTCGATTTCTAACAAACGAAAATGGAAAACGCATATTGTCATGGAGATTTTTTAATAATATGGAAAACACCGAGACCTGAAGCCGTAACGATTGGGATGTGTGCAACAGATGAAATAGTTCCTCATATGAGCATCTCTGGCAGAATGCAGCACAACCAGTGTTACCGCAAAACAGACGGTCTCCGGCTAGTTTTAATGCTTTCGTTTTTCATAAATAATAGCAGTTAACCGAGAAGATGAAAACTGCACAGATGGTCTTATTGATCCGCTTGTCTTCCAAAATAACAATCTGACAGTCAGCATTCAGCACTAATGTTAATAACGCCAAACACTGCGAACGCATGGATTCGGTCCTCAAATAGATCGCAGTTGCCAGGATCTCGGCAGTGGGAAGAGCCAACGCGTGTGAATCTGGTAGGACATCCACTTAACACCTCTGCCACTATCTAACAGCCTGGCAAACTTTTCCCTTTAACAGAGCACCAGCAGCGAATGGCAACTCAACGGATGAGTAGTTCGGTCCTACTCGTTTCTTGTAAACCACGACTACATGGTTTGCATGGGAAAAGCTGAAATGAGGTGCTAGCAAAACGTAAAACTCTGTGCGGTTATAGAAATCTCCAAATCCGTTAATTACAGGTTTTCCGAAGTGAAATGAACCACATATTTCGATTTAGAAACTGAATTAGGTTGAAAAACTACCCACCGAAACTGGACGGGAACGATCACGTAGTTGGCTTTGATCCACATTAACATTAAGACCAGTTGGATACAACGGAGCAAAATTACCACCCGATACCACACTGCGAAAGCACTTGGCTTTTATCTGCATAAAATGGAACTGATCCAATTTAGTGATGGAAATGAAATAGGTTTCAAACACAAAATGAACCTTTCTCTCGAATGCACACCCATGTCTGCCTGCGAGTGATAGATGTTGATTTTCGAATACAGGAGGGGCAATTGAGTTTAAGACTAAAAGAATAAATCAACGTCATTAGAACCTAAAATAAGCTTAACACACTCGAAGGAAAGCTTAATTTTCATCGGCAGCCACGATTTACGGCGTTTAATTTACTACCGCTCACAGTATATGGCATATCTAGCTTATTCCTTTAAAATCGCTCGGACATGTGCTAGCATCTTTTCTTTTTGGTGTACGTTAGTTCTATAATTCGATCTTCTCTACCTCACTTTCTAAAACAACATCTACGTTTTGATTTCGAACGCATCTCCTTTATTAGTTCACATATTTTTCGATCCATATCCAAACGCTAGTTAGATTATGCTTGCAGCCAATCAAGCCTCTCATGCCTTCGGGTCGGCAAAGTGGTACCAGAGTAGCCTGGGAAATGCTGAACTCTATATTTCCACGATGGAACGTCCGACAACGACTACCTCAAGATTCATCAGTGAGAATCGACCCGACCAGACAATCGTGACGATGGGAAAAATCTTCAAGCAACAGCCGAATGCACACGCAAAACGAAATTGCATGGAACAACTGGTGCGATCCACAAAGTGTGGCACATGTGACGTCGAGTCATATAATAAGAGCGTAAAAAGGAGAAAACTCTCGGCGTTGCGAGATAAGCCATCCAAATGACTTCACTAAGCATCGTCAGAGGTGACTGATAGTATTTCTGTCCTTTAGAATGACTCGCGGTGGCTCTATATATGAAGCCACTGCTATTATTCTCCCAGACAAGTTTGGTACCAATTTGCCTAACCTGGAGGGTTGGAAGGCTTGGCGAACCTAGGGTGCGGGGATCGACCCCATGTGTATTGCAAGACGCCTTTAACCACTGCGTTACACGCGCCCCATTATTACGGGGCCTGAAAATTCTGTGTTATTTTTACGCACCCTACATCCTAGATTTTTCAATGTAGAATCACCCTGAAATATTTGGAATTCCTATAACAATGAATGCAAGATAAATGAGCCAATTAAATTGAACAAAAACAAGCAAGGGAAACAAACCAATCCTCATTTCTTTTGGCCAATCATTTGTGTTGCACTCTTCACGACGCATGCGATTTTGATTCTAAAACCAATACATTTTATAAGCAAATCAAAGAGTAGGAGTTTTAAGTGTGCACTTCGCTACAAATCTTTTTTCGGCAGATGCGCTTATTTTGAACGTCAATGTAGGGGCCAATGGCCCCGATAACCAAGCGAGTATCACTCACACCATCAAAGCAATTTCTAACAAAAAATATGCTATTTAGTAAGAATTGGCGATTGTAATTCGACTCCGTACAAATACCAATAGACCGGAACCATGTTTCTTAAATAACACCGAAGTACAAATAATCAAAGCTACGCCAAACAAGAACACCGAGATACATTTTGCGAGAGACTACTTCTGTGAAGAAACTCACATCACTGCTGGCTCTCCCAGCACCGTTAAGAATTTCCATGATGCCAACTTAAAACTAGTTTTACACTTTCTAATAACAAATATTGTACGAGAGAAATGTACACGACATGTTAGAGATGAAAACACCACCCTCACTACGAACACAGCGAGAATGAGTTCGAAAAATTTTTGACCACCACAGACAGTTGTGCATTTGCGACCAAGCCATTTCTCTTATACACAGCACGCCGCTCGGTTATCGCTCGAGGAAATAACCACCAAGAAAAGTTCGAAAGCAGACCGTGTGTTTGAAATATCTAAAAAAGATAGACAGGGCGGTGAATTCTGCCACTTATTCATAGCACGGTAGTGGAAACCGAAAATGTCTAACGGAGTATAAGCTAAGTGGTTTGCCGGAAAACGACGCGGCTTTTTCCGCATTTGTATTTTTTTCCGATGCCGATTCAACAATGGTCAATTTACATCGTGAATGCTACACTTTTTGATTTCTTGACCCTCAAATTCAGACGACTGGATGCTTCTTCTCCGATGCTGACAAAATTGCCTGTAGGCTAATGCAGAAGTCTCGATTTCTAACAAACGAAAATGGAAAACGCATATTGTCATGGAGATTTTTAATAATATGGAAAACACCGAGACCTGAAGCCGTAACGATTGGGATGTGTGCAACAGATGAAATAGTTCCTCATATGAGCATCTCTGGCAGAATGCAGCACAACCAGTGTTACCGCAAAAACAGACGGTCTCCGGCTAGTTTTAATGCTTTCGTTTTTCATAAATAATAGCAGTTAACCGAGAAGATGAAAACTGCACAGATGGTCTTATTGATCCGCTTGTCTTCCAAAATAACAATCTGACAGTCAGCATTCAGCACTAATGTTAATAACGCCAAACACTGCGAACGCATGGATTCGGTCCTCAAATAGATCGCAGTTGCCAGGATCTCGGCAGTGGGAAGAGCCAACGCGTGTGAATCTGGTAGGACATCCACTTAACACCTCTGCCACTATCTAACAGCCTGGCAAACTTTTCCCTTTAACAGAGCACCAGCAGCGAATGGCAACTCAACGGATGAGTAGTTCGGTCCTACTCGTTTCTTGTAAACCACGACTACATGGTTTGCATGGGAAAAGCTGAAATGAGGTGCTAGCAAAACGTAAAACTCTGTGCGGTTATAGAAATCTCCAAATCCGTTAATTACAGGTTTTCCGAAGTGAAATGAACCACATATTTCGATTTAGAAACTGAATTAGGTTGAAAAAACTACCCACCGAAACTGGACGGGAACGATCACGTAGTTGGCTTTGATCCACATTAACATTAAGACCAGTTGGATACAACGGAGCAAAATTACCACCCGATACCACACTGCGAAAGCACTTGGCTTTTATCTGCATAAAATGGAACTGATCCAATTTAGTGATGGAAATGAAATAGGTTTCAAACACAAAATGAACCTTTCTCTCGAATGCACACCCATGTCTGCCTGCGAGTGATAGATGTTGATTTTCGAATACAGGAGGGGCAATTGAGTTTAAGACTAAAAGAATAAATCAACGTCATTAGAACCTAAAATAAGCTTAACACACTCGAAGGAAAGCTTAATTTTCATCGGCAGCCACGATTTACGGCGTTTAATTTACTACCGCTCACAGTATATGGCATATCTAGCTTATTCCTTTAAAATCGCTCGGACATGTGCTAGCATCTTTTCTTTTGGTGTACGTTAGTTCTATAATTCGATCTTCTCTACCTCACTTTCTAAAACAACATCTACGTTTTGATTTCGAACGCATCTCCTTTATTAGTTCACATATTTTTCGATCCATATCCAAACGCTAGTTAGATTATGCTTGCAGCCAATCAAGCCTCTCATGCCTTCGGGTCGGCAAAGTGGTACCAGAGTAGCCTGGGAAATGCTGAACTCTATATTCCACGATGGAAATCCCAGAGCGACTATCGCAGGAAGCATCGTTGCGAATAGCATTCAGTGACAATCGTGACGATGTAAAAATCGTCAAGCAACAGCCGAATACACATGCAATACGAAAAGAATGGAAGTGGTGGGATCCACAGAGTGTGGTACATGTGACGTCGAGTCATGTCATAAAAGGGTAAAAAAAGAGAAAACTCTCTACGTTGATCAGTCGTTGAGAGATACGCCATGCATTCGACTTTGTCAAGCATCGTTAGAAGTTAATGAATGCATATCTCACCTAAAAAATGACTCGCGGTGGCCTACCTATGCATGGAGCAACTGCTGATATCCCCCTAGAGAGGTCTTGTCGCAATTTGCCGGCCCCGGAGGGATGAAATGCTCGATGAGCCATGGGTGCGAGATCAAACACACGTGTTAGTATAAGTGCGCTTGAAACCACTGCGTTATTTTTACGCCTCTTCCCACCAAGGTCATGCGTATAATGACTAATAATTCAATAAAAATTAACAATAATAATAAGCAATTATAATAATTATGACAATGGTTAATAATAATAATAACAACAATAATAATGACAATAATAGTAATAATTACTGGATCCCTTCGGAACGTTCCTAGCTTTTAGGTGTGACGACGAAAAAAACTCGTTCTGTCAACTTATCGTGGTTGATTTCGCAACACATGTTCATTCTGGCATTTTCATATATTTCTTATATTCTCCGATCCCATACGAGGACCATGACTGATAAATCGGATAAGAGAAAATGGGAGAAAATGACAATCAAGAAGTTTGGGTTTGTATCAGAAAGACAGAAACGAACTATGCACTGTGACGTGGTCATATTCTGCCCAACAGCAGTAAAGAGCCGACGACACGGTGTCGTCATCGTGGATGATTCAAGAAGCTAACTATTCTTTCTGTTCAATGTATACTGGCACCAATGCAAAACTAGGCGTCATCACAAAAACCTCACCACGTACGCGATGAAGAGACCACCACGGGAGTTGGACGATTCGAAAATAGTGGCCGCTTCAAATTTTAAATCGCCGCATCTTAGCTCTTAGTGAATGTTATTAGTTGCAATAAAAACGACTAGAGTGCACACATTTTTGCCTTTAGAATGAAGGCGCACATATTAATGCAAGATAAGACTGATTTTTTAGCGAAGATGATATAATTTTCCTCCACTTTACAGCTTGAAGAATCATATTTCGAATATAACAGCAAAGGAACAAGCAGAGTTTCAAGCACCATCACATGGAGTGTTCACCAATGCATTGTTCATGTTTTGCAGCTGCCGCTTCGCTGTTGGAAATCTTAGCAACTCGAATTTCGTCGTCAAGTTTTCTGGAAATTTTAATTCCAAACGGACAAAAATTTCAAAGTACACTGTGCAAAAATTAGGAACGCAATTTTTGCGACGGAATAAGTAAAGTCTCTTCCATAAATTTAAAAAGTCCTGAGCTCTTGAAATATTCCAGTGATAGAAAAATTACAGCAAATTATCGAAAAACCGGCGTCGCGAAATGGTTAATGATAGACAGACCATTTTGTTAAATTTATAAGAAAAACTCCCCTTTTGGGTTACTGGTATTAGGCATACTCCTACGAACATGTGGAAACGCAGCTACGCGGCTTATTGACGGAGGTTTCTTTGAAGTATAACTGGACGACTTTTCACTAAACAAAAAAAATCAAAAAGAAAAAAATCTCGAAAAAAGAAAGTGGAAAACGAGAAAACTTCTTAGGAAATACGCACCCAGACTCAACCTTGGCCGACTTTTTACAATTGCCACGCTTGCTCTCAGCCTCTAACGGTTGCCTGTTTTCTTGAATTCTACCTTTTTTTTCGAAATCAGAGTGAACGTTGATACGTCCACCATTAGAAGCACTGAAACTATCTAAACATTAATTTGCGGAAGAACTGAAGTGTAAAATGATGGACTAAGTGACATCGGGCATTCTTAAAGCGAAAAGTTCATCGCATAGGACACTTGACTATTATTGTCACGAATCACACTGTGTCTCCAATCATATATTGCGAAAAGAAAGAAAAGACAAGAACTAACGAAGAAAAAAGAAACTAATGGAATTCGATTCAGTGTCCTAGTAAAAGAATACGTACTGCTGACAGCACAATATGAAGGATCTTCAAAACATTTTGTGCGGTCTATGCAGAAATTTGGTGACTTCACACCATTTTAATCACTTGAATTAGAAACCTCCTTCAATGGCTTTCCGACCCAACATGGCTGGTAGTGAGGGTGTTTCTGGGTGGGGATTACGATGTACAGCGGTGTTTACCCCACAACAGGGTATGCCAAGCTAAGGAGTTTCCTTCGCAAACTTAGCTCACTTAGTCAATTCCATGAGTCACTTATGTCCTGGTATCAGTTAGTTGTAGGGTAGCAAATCTCACTCAAATTCATAACGGCCGGCAACTAGCTGAGGTGACGAACTGAGAAAAGCTGAAGATATGCTGAAATCGGGACTCCAGAGACCACTAGCAGCTCAAGCAAGCGTGCACAAGCTTCAAATTTCACATATACACATGCGACTGCGACGTATGGCCGTGAGACAAGCAATGAAATGTGACCAAAACCCTGGTGGCATGAACCTCATTGGAATCGTACAAAACGAACACACACACGACACACTATGGTAACCGTTTCTTGAGTTCTGCACCTATAAATACTTCACATGTCTATCTTAACGGTAAGCTGCTGGTTTCACCAATTTCCATATGATCGACTCATAGGAGACGAAAAGTAGGATCCAATATACGCCAATCAGATAACAGAAGCCTTCCATTTAATGAGGGAAAATTCCGTTACGAAATGTTGGAATGGTTGGCTTCGTCGTACACCCATCTAATTCCAATCTATTCAGCTCACACGAAATCCTATCACCGCACTTGGCCATTGGTCGTCTCCAATTCGCGCGTCAGAGGAAAGTCAGTACGTTAACTATTATTCACTAACTTGTAAAGCTGATAAGGATAAATTGCACACGTTCAGCAGCCTGTTGGAGGAAGAAATCCGCAACGGGACCCCCTTCCATAAATTCGTTGGTGGAGATTTCAACACCAGATTAGGAATGACCAACAAAAATGAATACAGGGTACGGAAGTTGGGAACAGTGAGGAGGACGAAGTGAGAATAAGAGCCGACTTGCTAGACTCCTGCCCACAGCACGTCGCTTCCATAAAAAACTCATTTTTCGAGATGATAAGGAATCGCCAACGGAAAGCCAAATCCCTTACCGGCACAACTCATGTGGAAATCGACCACATTTTCACGGACGGAAGACGAGATGCTATGAGAGCAGTGAAAGTATAGGGGCACATTCACAACCGACATTGGTACTAGGTGTTTCCGAAAACGTCCGATTTCAACCATCTCATTTGAAGTGAGAAACAGCTCCGAATAAACTTCACCAATCGGAATAAAAACTACTGGAATCCACACATTTTCGCCAATGTGAAACAAGTTTATTCATTCCAACTGCTTAAAATTATGGGCACTTACCCGCGTTAAGGTTGTTAAGACGGTTTCCATCTCGGCTTGATTTCTGAAGCACTTCTTGTTCAGAAAGCTGTTCAGATGCATGAAAAAAGTGAGAGTTAGTAGGCCAGTGGCTTGGAGAGTATCGTGCATGAGACAGAGGTTCGTAGCCCCGTTCATTCGACAGTCGCAGCGTCGGTTGCACGTGTGGCAGCGTGTTAATGCAGATTGGTCGAATTCTTTTGACCGCGGGAAAACCCATTAAAGTTCTTCGTGGATTTCGTCAAATTGCTGAACATACATCTCTGCCGTAATCATGTCACTCGGATTCGAGTAGCAGTGGTGGACTAAACCACAAGCAAACCATCAAACGGTGACCACGATCTTCACTGGTGCAATTAGTTCTGCGAAGATTCATTGTGGTTCAACTGCTGAGCCAAACGTCGCCTCTTGCCGGAGGATACACATTTCTCGTCGCATGTCACAACACGCCCGAGGCGAGACAACAACGTTCAAAGTTGCGCAAAAGAGCCACTGACGAAACCTCGAGACGGCGACTCCGCCCTGTGGTTGAATTATTATTATTATTATATTTTGATCCAATTACACGGAGCGAAATTGCGCAAAATGAGCTCTTCAAGGACACGTAACAGAAAATGATTTGAAATAAATACTACTAAGACATATACAGGAAAAAAGACACCACAAATCGGATATTAATTTCGGAAAGACCTAGTAGTTTTTGTACAGAATCACGATAAGCAAATTTTACCAGGAACATCTAGATGACAGGCTCTATAATGCAAAATGTAAAATTAAGAACTTAAAAGTGTGTCAAGTAACGCTTAATAGATCCAGAGCAAGGGAGGAGCAGCTTAATTTTCTTGCCACACTCTTCACAGTGCCACCAAAAAGGAACATTAGGAGTCGACGTACTCAAAGAGTCCTTGTTTAAAACGCCACAGGATTTACGTTTTTATTTATGCAACGCAGAAACTTAGTGCTCATCTTATCTGCGATAACGCCTCTGATCCATGTGGGAACGCGCTAGCAAAACTACCTCAGGGTTTCAGGGAGTCGTGAAGATGAAGAATTCTCAAGCTACGGCTGAATCCAGGTGGAAAAATGTCGAAGACCATCGCAGTTGCTGGATGCGAGAAGACAAATTGGATGCAAGTGGTAGGACTCACACAGAGTAGTCCATGTGATACCAAGTCAAGTAATAATTGGCAAATAAATTAAAAAACTCTATACATATGAGGAAAAAACCAACATGCGCGATACTGAACACGCAGCACGAAATCCTTCACGGTTAAACATCTTTCTCCTGTTCTTCCCTAAAAACAATATGAATTAGAAACCATAAATAGAATAGAACGAATAGAAAAACTAATTGAAGATTAGGACAAGAGTAGAAATTTTTAAAAAAAGGAACAGCCACTACATTACGAAACATCTCTTCCTGTTCCTTACGACAAACTCTAACCTGTTTTTCTCGGCTTTTCAGTGGCCATAGATCGAACAAGATCTTCGTTCTCTTTCGTCACTTTTCCATACCACTTCTTACCCTTAATATAATAATTCACGGTAGAAAATGAAAAAGCCATCAGGGCACTTCCATAAAACCAAATTTTAACGTCACCAATTGAACATAAAAACGCACTTCAAGCCGGAAAGTATCAGGATACGATTTTAAGAGCGTCTCAAGGTTGGGGAAGCCATATTGTTGGACATTACCATCCATCCCACTAAGTTCTTTAAGGCCCTTCAAGATCTCTGGAATTGTAGCTCCTCTCTTAGTCAGAAGGACAGCATTCAAGATCACGAGATAATTGTCCAACCCAGAATTCGACATCATAAACGTAGTACTCTGAGATGTTAAATTATGCCAGATTACACGACCAACCACGTATCAAATAAGAAGTGGGTACAACGCATCTGTTTAAATGGAAGAATGTTGAAGAATTTACATGTGTTAAACCACAAACCAACAAGAAACCAATAACCCATATCAAGAAACCGATGAACGAGATCAAATCATGTAAGTGACAATGGAAGAAAAACGAAATAACATTCTTAAAAAGTGGACACAAATAAAGTAGACAGTAGTATTGCAGAAACATCTCATCAACTTCCAATGGTCTGAGTAGCTATTCGTATCGAATCCATTGCTGAAAGGGAAGTTTCATGCCAAAGAGTAGTTGCCAGCAACATCGGTGCCTAAAAAATAACCTGATGAAATTAACTGATCGCGTTTTTTAATCTCAGGAATACAAGGAATACACATAGATGACATAACAAACCTGTTCATGAACATTAAACACATGTTTCCACGCAGCACCTCAGTGGCAGCGCTGCTAACAACACGTAATGCATTTGAAGGCGATCGTACTACTTGAGACTAAATAATTTTCTCGAAGGAGCATTCCTATTATTCTGCTTCTCAAAGGCAAGAAATGATGGTCCACTTGACCTGGCGTATACGAATTCTGGCTGTCATGATTGCATCGAAGCAAGGAACGTAGAAATTTGAGCGTACACTTGGTCCGGAATGGTGACGTTAACCGGGAATTCGTAATCTATAAATACAAAAAAAAATCCGAAAACAAAGCAATACGAGAAAATCAAAATAAAGCCATCTACTAAGCAAATCTTTATCAACAGCACAATCACGAAAGGAAGGGCATTTGAACGATCAGAGCAAAGCTCAAGAATATAAAGCCTCGAGAGAATTTGAGGAACAAAGCCCAAAACACTCTTGCGTATTGGCGCAACTTCGCAACTAATATCAAATAATTCAGCCACCAAGACCAGAAAATGCTCCATCAACTGAAATAACACCTTTGATCCAAACAAAGCTTGTTTCCACTTAATAATAGAGAGTCAATAACGTACGTAGGCAGGAACGAAACATCAGTTTCGAAACCTTTCGCAAAAAAAAACCAAAGCCAAAAGACGATTTTTTCATGTCCATATTTTCATGATGATTTGGTTTCAGTTAGCACATTCACAACGACGTTTAGTTTTTAGTCGGACATGCTGTGAATGGGAGAAAGAAAGGAGGGAAGAAGCTGAGGGAAAGGAGGGGAGGGGCACAATCAATTACTGGTAAGAATAGAAATTTATTTGCTCAACACATAGTAGACGATGACAGTTTTTTTCATAAAATCATAATTTTTCGACAATTACAACGAAAAATTCGAGGAACTTAAAGCTTAACAGCCTCATAGAAGAGACATCAATTGCTCTGAGTGCATATACTACTATATACCCGCTTATTCCATAGAATAACGATCAATACCGCTCAATTCATGTCATTCATTATAAGCTGGAATAACGAAGTCGTCACGCTGCGTGCCAGCTAATCAGATACTGACTGCTATAGGACGCATTGCCTGCCTAAAGCAGATCATATTGGATGGCAGCAACCAATCAACCCCTGTTTCGTATAAAAAAAAAGGCACCGCCGAATGAAGTGAACCATTCGAGCGGTGGTCCCTCCATTGGATTCGACTCGATATGACAACAAACAACCATGTCGCGCGGACGACCAACTGTGGACCATCAACTCGAATAAACGCCGCAATGAAGATGACGAATACGCTAAAACGTTAGCCGAATAAATGTTCCTATACCAACCTCGTGTCATATCAATCACACAGAAAAGCTGAGGCATTTGTTTAACACATTGGCCACCAAGATTAATTTCATGGCGATGAAGAAGGGAAAGTGTCCAGAACACTTTTGTGTAACACTCTCATTCGGCTTACGTTTCGGCACCTTCGCCTTCTTCAGGGCGTTGGTTCAAACCGGTGGCCCACATCTGCTCGATGTCCCGATGTGATTCTTTGTTGTGGGATGGAGTTTAGAACATTGTCACGATACATGCCAGCAAATGAAATACTGACTGCTGCAGGATCCTAATGCGGTTTTGAAAAAGGCGAATACGCCGAAACGTTAGCCGAATGAAGGTTTTGTAGCAAACTCGTGTCAGCTCAATCATGTAGAAAATTACTGATTATTCTTGTAGGTTTAACGAAAGTTGGGTTTTTAAGATAATAACAAAATGATACTTAGTAATATGATGCATACGAAGATCGACCTTACACTTACAAACAGAACATGATTTATGTTTGACATACCCACGCCCCAATCATTCCATTTGGGTCTGCTCACCGCATTCATCGTGCAAAGACTCGGATCAACCGAAAGTTGAGAAAAAAAACCCAGTAATCAAACCAGAAGAAAAAAATCAAGTTGTATATGATGAGAAAGTTCTCAACAAAACATTCTTCTACGGGCAGATGAAGGATGTCCCAATCGTGCGCTGCGAGCTGCTTGTAGAATGACTTAAAACTTTCGCCAAATTCGCCTCAGTTCCTCAAACAATAAGTTCAGATCGCATTTCCATTAAACAGTTAGTGGTAGCTCACGTAAAGAAAACTGAAGCTCAAAGCTATCGCAATACACTTCGCACCGCTGACAATAAATATCTGTCACAGAAGAACTTTGCAAGAGGATATGCATCTGTTCTAGAATAAAAAGCTGTTGGAAGAACCAATTTGAAAAAAATGTTGTCGGAACCTCCGTGACCGGCTCTAAGTACTGATGAAAAGAAACAGGTATGGACCTCAATGGTATGGATAAGGACATGATATGGAAACGACAATGGAAAAACTCTACACCAGCCTTTTCCACTGCACAATCACCGTGGTGGAGCATCCAATCCCCGCTTCAGAAAAAAAAACACCCAGAACTTCTTTCTCTCTTTCTTTCTCTGAAGTTCAAATTGCGATGAAAAGCATGAAGCAAGGCGCAGCTCCAAAGACCAATAATACCACAGCCGATTTTCTTACAGCTGGAGGCCACAAACTACATGTACACAATCCAAATATCCATTTTTGAAAAGAAAAAAAGAACGCAGACGACCGAAGGACGTCGGTTATGGTTATCTTCGGTTATCGTGCCCAACCAAGGTGACCAAAGAGATCTTCGAATGGTTCGATAGGCGTGTTGAGGACATGTTAAAAGACCATCCTATCGCGCATTGCATGAGAAACCATCAGTTGCACAAGCAGGAATAAGGGTTCTTCTGCTGGACTGAGCATATCCAAACCATGTTGTGCGTCATGGCAGTCAGGAATATCGCCTGCCCGTAGTCCTGACTCTTCTCGACTATAAAATATGTACGTTGTTCGGTTTGACAACGTCGAAACGAATGCAATCATCTCAGCGCCTGTCAACCAGTACCCCTGCACCTTTACTGCATAAAAACTACAAAAAGAATTTAAAGATAAAATGTCAAAAAAAAACTCACCATCCTGCCAAAGCTAGTTACAAGCACGTTCTGTTCATCGTTTTGCCGAGAACGTCATTACTTTTTCAAGAAACAGCAATGAAGCAGAGACGATAATCAACAAGCCCATGTAAGCCTGAAAAAAAACCATGCAATAGTCATAAATTGCACAAAGACCACGAACTGGATTATTCTGTTTACAAAGACTAATTCTTATGTGTACTTTGGGTTTGCAATGAACATGGAGACCAACATAAAGAAGCAACTAGACAAAAGAAAGAAAACAATACGAACCACATTTGAGTCTCCCAAGGAAGACGCCGAGCAACTAGCACACCCAAAACTCCGTATTTACCTTTTTGACTCAAAAGACCTCCCAGCATTCTACAATGCAGCAAAGAATTAAGCTGACACTTCAACCATGTAAACAATTTCCTGCAGTTCCCATACAGTGCTTGAACAATGTCTTCTAAAATAGAAATTTAACCGATACTCAAAAGGTTTAGCCGGACCACGCAACTCCGATCCTCGAAACATATCCCATCTTCGAAGTCCAATGGAATACACATCGATGGCTGAGCATTGGTGGACCCATCACATAATAAGCACAGACGACAGACGCATGAAAAAGAAAACCATGGAGTTGACTCCAAGAGGGAAAAAGCGTCCATTGGGAGTAGTACCCATGTGATGCATGGACGTCTTTGCAGCTAAGACCAACCAACTGCCTTCGTAGTTGCAAACGCTTTACATATCACAGCACGATACCCACACCCGTCACCACACACCTTAACTACCATAAATGATGATCGCGGGGGTTCATGAAGGAGAGAAAAAAGGTGCTCGGATTGGCAATAATCGCGATGAAAAGCCGTCCAAGTATCCAAATATCCAAATAATCACTACATCTACGAAAGGTTACGGTAGCAAGAGTTGGAAACTCTTTTTGAACAAAAACTTTTACGACGCACACTGATTAACAGGCACGCCAAATCACTCTAAATTAGACGCTGACAGTTCAGTCACCACACAAGTAATCATGAGTTATTATTCCATCACAACAATGGTTGACCTAAATTTCAAACGAACTTCAGTGTACAAACAAGGATATCATTGTGCCCTTCCTCAAGCAACACTCTCTGTGAAGGGCATCATAACATAAAAGATAAGACGTTCTCTTTGCAAGCAAACGAACTCGTAGGAAAAAGTCCTTGCAAAAAAATGTCAAAAACTGTAATAGTTCGCAAATGACGCTTGATGGAACGTCTGCGCGCCAAAAGAAATCAACAGAGGGAGAATAAATGCAAGTGATATCATACCAGCTAATACTTGCTCCTATATATGAAGTAATTTCAATTCAAGTCACCACGAATGCATTAAAACCTATGGCAGTTCTGGAACGGTAACTCTTTCGGATAACAGAACGCCTCTATAAGAATAATGCGTATATTCTTAACTATATACAAGGTAAAACCAAGACTATTACGTCTTTCAAGATGAATGATGGATTCACCACTAAAGCTTGCGATGGAATCAACGAGGTGCCATCACTAGCAGCTCTTGAAAGTAAAACTACTGCATGCTGTTAAATTAAAAGGTAAGAAAAAGCTGCATAGCGGCTGAGAGTCCATAAATGAGGTCATGATAGTATTCGTCATAAGGCAATAAAAGTGCGACTGAAAGGAAAACGAAGTATCAGGAAAGGAAAAAATGGTTAGAAAAATGGAGGGGAAAATAGAAAAAGTGGTAAAAAATGACTCGAAGCAATGTGAAAATATTAAAAGGAATAACCTGAGTGAACTCATACTCATTGCAATAAACCCTTGGTAACTCATCAGCGTGCGAAATATCCATTCGAGTAGCTTTTACACAGATCCTTTATGCACGTGCAAGCAGTCTAAAAGACAGCAATTACAAAGATTACGCCAAAACAACAAAAGCAAACACTGCACAAACATAAGGTGCTAAGCTGTGAGCAAAACTCGGGACCACTAGTGGGTTTCGAATCCGCTATTACCCTTACTGGATGCTCTTGTGTTATCCATTACACCTCCCAAGACCCTTGCTCCACCTTCCTCTCTGTCATTCTTTTTTATTTCATCGACGCTATTAGCAGTGACTCATCAACGGATATGATATGCGGAGCACAAACCAGCACTGAATAACCCAGTTAAGCAGAACCCGCAGTCGAAATCACAGGGTTTTACTTTCATTTCTGCCTTTTCCTTTTCATGGCCTGGTACGATGCCCATTTGTCCTCCCCAGATAATTTCCGCTGACAAGTGAGCTAATAGCATCGATAGAGTAAGAACATGGATGAGATAAAAGCAAAGCAAGGGCGTCAGTTGATGTCCTGAATAACACCACCAGTCCCGCTAGTAGTAATCACAGGTTAGAAGCCCACATGAGATTCCGTGTTCTGTTCATATCTCAGCAATCCTATAGTTACACTTCACATCGAACCCTGCGCTGGAAAAAGAATAAGAAGAAAATAAAAGTCAAAAAATATGCACTTCTCCAATTCGTAAAAACCCCGCTAACACTTTGCTGAAGAAGTGACTGCAGTACGCGTTGAATGTATTTCTCAATAATGCCCTCTTTGTTCTGTAGAAGACATAACACCTTCGTCATAACGGACGATGCCGACACTCGCATCCGAAATTGTAACTGTTTGGAATGAATTTGAATACAAGATCAACAACCATACGACAAGACCACAAGCTACCAAACGTCCGACGTCTCCATTATAATCAGTAGTGTAATACTTAATACCATGAAACAAAACGTCAAAGACTAAAGCAGCACATACGTCGCACGGTTGACCAGTAAATATTGCACCCAGTGCACCCACTGCAGAACAACAACCTACAGTCCATTTAACATCTACATCACCTCGTCTGAACAAAGTACACATATTACTCTAATATTAATCTATGCCAGGGCGCAATTAGTGCAGAGGTTAGAGATGTCGTGCAACACACTCGTGCCGCTGGTTCGATCCCGTCAGGTTCACAAAGCCTTGCATTCCTCCGAAGCCAACAAATTGATGCCAGACTAGTCTTGTAGGATAGTAGCACTGACATAACACACTGAGACGCTACAGCAAGCCTTTGTATAAATCAGAAATGCATCCAACCAACTCTACTGATGCTTCGTGAAGTCGAATGAAAGGCGCATCTCCTCGGAGTTGATCGAAGCCGAACGTTCTACACTTCTTTTATTATTAATCTACATCTAGAATTATGGCACGGCCGACAACCTACAAAAACTAATACGACCCAGCAAAGTGAACAACGTTTGCATTGTATCACCTGAATAACCTGTAGTCCCATTGATCGTCGAGTGACTCGAGTAGGCGTCAGTGAATCTTCCACTTCTTCCTGTCCCGTGTAAAACCAGCCCAGTGGGTTCTGCTTGCTCTAGGGACTTGCTGAGCATCATATCTTTCTTCAAGGCTTTCCTGAAGAAATCTGATCATCGAGTCGGTGGCCTTCCTGCAGTACGCTTGACTTCCCGAGGAATCCGGTAATGGCTCTTGTACATCGGTTGTCGTTCATACGTATTACGTGTCCGGCTCATCTTATCTTCGACTGTTTGGCGTACACAAACGCAACTCTGATATTTTATCGTAGACGCAAGTGGGAGCACCGGATCCCTTCCCTTAACTGTGAAACACGGGACACTCCTAGCATTGTCCTTTCGACTGCGCGTTCGATAACGCTGAGTGGTCTTTCATCCTGCTTACGCAGCGACCTGGTTTCTGAGGCATACATTAAGGCAGGAAATACCAATAAGTCGAAAAGGAAGGCACGGAGCCACTGTGCCGTTCTTCTTGGTCCAATCTTGGCGTTAAAATCTCCAGTGATAATCTTGAAGAATTCATGATCTTATCCGTAGAACTTCTCCTGGTCCACATAGAACGCTTCGACTTCTTCTTCGCCGTGTTTTGATGTCGACGCGTGAAAAAACAAAGATTGTCAAACCCAGTACTGACCCACATCACTTCAATTTCAAACGTCAAACTAAGGTTGATAGTTGTTCGAATGAATCGATGTTCAAGGATAATCTCGTGTTGACGAGAATGCCGACGCCGCCGGCTCTACTGTCGCATGTTCTGAGGAACAATTCTTCTCCGGTGTCATAGACGGCGTTGAATGGGTGACGTCGCCTCGTCTCGGCCAGGCCGAAAACGTCGTACCTTATCCTTCTTACTTGCATGTGCAAGTCTTCTATCGCGGAGTCGAATGCTAGTGTACGCGCATTGTACGTATAGGTCGTCACCTCAGTTCTTTGCAATTCAGGCAGCTTCCATTGACCCTGAAATTTCGGCAGTCTCCGTACTCTTCCTACCCAACGCTGCCGAACCGGGGGCGTTTTCGAGGTCGGTTTGATAGCCACGTATAGCTTCCTAAGCTCTGAACGCGAAGGCGGGGCATACTCACGGGTAGCTTGCCAGTTTCTCCCAGAGTGGAAATGGAACTTATTTGATGAACGCTAGGCAACTCCTAACCGCCTACCAAATACTTCGATGTCATTTAATTACAGGATACTGGTGGAACTGACTCGTAGAACACAATCCGCGTAAACGGGAAGACACCCACGCAAGCATGCATGGATAAGGCTCGCAAATACAGAAAGCATGTGCCAGGTCGGCACAGCAGAAATAGGAATCCATCCTCTAGATCCGGCTACATCTCAGGAAAGCAAAGATCGCTTGTGGTCCGCGATTAAGTTCCTATCCGCCACCTGGAGACGCGCCACATAGCATTGCGACTACATCTCGAGATCGCTCAAATGAGATCCGTTTGCATGATAGGGGAAAAAAATCTACAAGCGCTAATAATATTGAGGAGAACAGCTCTTCATCATTTCTCTTCTGCAGACTCTGCGTTTTAGAAAAGTTTTACATTTTTGCATTATGTGAACGAAAATAATTTGTCAAAATCTGAACGATGAGTTCAAAACGACTTTCGAAATCCAACTTGGTTGGTCTGAGAACCATTCAGCTGCTTGTAGAAAACTAACTGAAAAACGTTTTCTATCAACGGATATTGCCCACATGGAAAAAGTGAGATTGCTGGTGAACAGAAGCATTAGCTGCAGCCTGTTAATCGTTGACTAATGCGAGTAGTCTCCCCATTTTTTCCATGTAGCTTCCCAAGAATGGCCAGGTGATTTTACTTGCTCTAATTAGTCGCTGAGCATCATGTCTTTCTTCTAAAAATTTTAGTGAAGAAGCATGTCTACTTGAATCGGCGATTTTCTTTGCATGCTCTTAACAATCCGTAGCCTCCACAGCTAATAATCCTTGTAAACCAATTATTGTCAACAGCAAACAGGGCTGGTTGTTCTTCCTAATTTACCACAACCTCCACACTTTCTAGGCTTCGAAGCAGCTTGTTTTCTACTGCTATCTTACGGAACTAAGTCGTTCATCACACAAACTTCACGACACAAATAGGTAAAACTGGAGGATTAGAAATATTCGTTGCGTTTTTTGCATTGATGTGTTTCACTAGTGAAAGAGTTGTTTCTGATGTTCCACTCATGCTCAGCACAACATCGTTTAGTAGAAGTTCAACCGATGACCGATTTCTCAAAGAGCGTTGCTGATGTCGGCGAACACTGGTTTCGTCGACCAAGAAGGCAAGGTTAGTGTAGCTGTTCGTCAACGAATTCACTCCTATTATCCCATTTTAGTTCCTGAATAACCTTACCAAGAGCAACTGTAAAGAATTTTAGCAAAAGAGTACAATCTTCATGTCACTGATAATGTTGTAGGATAAATCTGAAGTTGTGGATGCAAAATTTCCGTATAAGCCGATATTTACGTGATGCAGGATAAGCTGTGCAGCTACGTCCTACTTGTCTAAAGCCTCTTTGACCGATATTTTTTCAAATGAGTCCTGTGGATCCGTTGTACCAAACTTTTCCAAATCCTACTTAATCTTACGGTTGGAATGTCATATTCGATGTTCACGTCTAACGTTATATGGACTGAGTGGAGTTATTCACTGATCCGATATCATATGGGACTCTGAAAGGAAACATGGTTGGGACAACATATCATCCCTCACTTGGTATGAAGGCAGGTTGACGTTGCTGCTGAAAAAGATTGAAGTAGTGGTGGTGACTGTTGCTCATTCTGAGCGCGGTATGGTCTCTTTCTGTGTAGAGCCGTGCCAAAGAGTTCCCCAACCACCACTGCAAAAATAGTTGCCAGCCTTTGTGCACCGTAGGGAGTTTTTTCCTTGAAAAGTCGGGTAGCAATTTAACGACCTAGGGCCTTTCGCGCATTACTGAACGGCATCTCTATCAGTGCAATACCATCCAGCATTCTCTACATCCAGTTCACCGCATTTCATCTGAGCTAAGACGTCACGAAAAGATCTAACCATACTCTCCAAAACTTCGCGATGACAGGCGAACAGTATTCGTTGGACGCAACCAAAAACACCGTCTTAAGTACCGTCGTCATGTTGGTTGCCGCTGATTTGAAGCGCATCGGAATGAGATGCAAATTCCACACTGAAAAAACAGAACTATTTAAAAAAAGTAAAACCACCACCAGAAAGCGAGTACGGCAACCTTTCCACATTCATTGCAGTGCAAAGGGACAGCGAATATACGGTTACAACAGGACCTTAAGCTCCTAAATATGACCCAAACCAACGGCTTTACAGAAGGAAGTGCTCTTCATGCAATTCATTAACCACGTAAAGTACTAACATACAGAAAATAGCACACGGTGGTCCACTTACTGAGACAATTGAAATAGAGTAACTTACAACTTGTACAACTTACGAGAATTGTACTTCACAACCACATAGATATAAGGCACTAACGGAAATAGCTTCACTCAGAGTACTTTCGATTTGCAAGGCTTTTTTAAAAAAATAAGATCCCTCATGTAAAAAAAGAACGAATAACAAATTTCGCTCCTGACACCAATATTGATTGGAGCGCGAAAACTGGAAGCGCATCTTGCCAGACTGTTACACGCGCGTTGTACACTACTTGCATCTTCCCTCTCTAACCAAAAAACTTAGTGGGAGATATGCTGCGATATGACATATATCCTTTCAGGATAAAAGACATAACAACAGTGACTGGAGATGTGAACCACAATACATATACTCTTTGTCGTGTTAGAACGTTAAGTACCCTCAAACGTATAACTTACTTACTTGCAAACGTAAACGGCCCGCCTTCACTGGTTGTGTTGTCCTCAGCATAATTTCCAATTTTCGGAGTTTTGCTGGTTTAGCTGGTGCGTTTCCCTGGGCTACCTGGCGGAAACGCCGGACTGCTCTTCAGCATGGCAGACCCTGCCGGGGGGTGAATCCCCCCGATCGTAGCCCGAAACCCAGAAACACCTTCCAGCCACGATGAGGCGGTAAACCGTTGGAAGGCAGACCTATAACGCTGTTAGGAAATGAATGAACGAGTTTAACATGTGTCCAACGTGGCATACTAATGAGAAATCTTGCCTATTCCGGTTGGACGTGTTAGTCCGTATGCTAGTATTTCACAGCGCGTGTATTGACTACCTACATGGTCAAGTTTACAGGTTATGGACACTTTGTAGTCAGGAAGAGATGACGTATCACCGAAGTGCATTCTATAAGCGTATTCATAGTATTCAGAAGACACGAGCGTCTTCCAAGTGCGTATTTATTAGGGGG
The DNA here is from genome assembly GCA_018806985.1 of Angiostrongylus vasorum. Lineage (NCBI taxonomy): Eukaryota > Metazoa > Nematoda > Chromadorea > Rhabditida > Metastrongylidae > Angiostrongylus > Angiostrongylus vasorum. The sequence goes on from JADANN010000216.1 coordinate 42,593, forward strand.
CAAGACACGTTCCCAACTCCTGTCAGCTTTTCGATCGCCTCTCGTAAAGCAGGACTTCTTGAAGAAGCTTATATGGAGGCATTTGTGGTGTGTGTCAAGACCAAGAGTAAGCATAGAGTGTCTTTAGAAAGAATGCGTATTCTTAACCCATATCTTCACGACAAGGGACCGCGTAGGGCAGTGGTTGGAGGTACCATGCCGATACACATGAGATCGATCCTCGTACCCAACGCTCACTAAGCGTTCCAACCCTTTGGGGTCGGCAAATTAGTGCCAGACTTGTCTGCGACGACAGCACTGGCTCGACACATCGGTAGGACACATCACAGCAAGTCATTGTAAAGGACCGGTATACATTCAATCACCTCCAACGATGCTCAATGAAGTCAGATGAATAGCGCACCGCTAAGAGATTGCTCATCGCCAAAAGCTTTGTTCTTTTCTTATCTTCACAACATCTTAATGACGTTCCAGATCGTTTGCCCAAGATATTTATTCGGCCACGCTTCTTACTCCTTCCATAGTTAGCAGCATTACAATAGTTTGCATAGAGTTGAGCTTTTTTGCACAGAACTTCTACTGCTCGCATAGAATAAATCCTTTTTTTATAGTTTAAAACACAACACTGTACAAAAATGCATTTCCGGAATAAAACCTGTTGTCACTACCATCGATGTCTTCTTCCCTACATATACGTTCAGAATATACAATTCAGAGTAGAGTTTAGACTTCATCCATAGCAACTCTACCTCCTTCACTTAAACAATATATCGCGCAACTCTATCCACCTAATATCAGAATAACTTGAAAAAATGTTCTTTACCTTGTACGAAACTGCATAGCATGTCTTGTATCAAGTCTTAAATTACCATATTTGGTCAAATTGATATTACAGCCAACTCACCGCAATCGCCAGGTGTCAATCTTTGGTTTGTTGCCGTACAGGAGCAGATGTGTATGCCTAAACTATGGGTAAAAGTGTTTATGCCAAAGCAGTGAAGAAACCAAGCATGTGTACCACTTACTAGTTGCCCTAAAAATACTTTCGTGGCCGCTCTGACAAAACTCTTCTGTTGCGCATAAGCATTCGTCCCTTTTTCGTATACATCAGCTACAAATAATTTGTAGAAATCGAAAGGGCCCATGCATGTAAACGGAGTACCCCTATCAACATCTAATAGGTTCCTAAGGAAGAGTTAGTTTTAGGGTCTTAAATTTTCATTGGGAAATACTAAAGCGGAAAGGCTGAGACTGGATTAAGAAGAACTTCTAAGGAACGTCGCATTGGAACCCACGGATTAGAGTGGAACGAACAAGATAGTCGACTGCCTCTTTATCATAACGGCCAAGATCATCCGTGGTAAATAGCAATTACAGAAGGTTCACTCTCAACGTTGGACGTGGAAGTCTCATGACGGAGAGTACCACAACGAAGAAGACCACATCATTGCTAATTCAAAGTTTGCCCTAATCGAAGTCACTATTGCCCCCAAAATTTTGCTCGGATCAGATCGTCCCCTCATTAGCGCAATACTCCACTTTCCGCAGAAAAGTGAGCCGAAAAAATTTTGAAAAACGTTATCGTAAAGCCACCATGCAATGGAATTTACTCAAATCACTTGTCGGCTGTTGGGAAGATACAGTTTTCGACAACATCGATAAAGAATACGACCAGTCTATTCATTATCATCAGCTCAGGGGTATGAAAACCGAGAGATCGAAAGCTAAGATAAATCGTGTTCCTCCAGGAACAGTGGAGTTAACAAGCCAACGTCGCACCTACGTAGCAATCGCACGCGAGAGCCGCAAGCAATCGCCAAGTCACGTCTGAATTTTCAAAACACCGCAGAAGATCGATAAAGAAAGACCTTATTTGCAAAGCCCACCGAAACTTTGTCAATTACAAAACCAAGATGATTCCACTCCGACGTCTAGACGGAAGACACACAACTTCCAAAAACGCAAAAAGAATAAATCATTTGCATTTATTACTCAAGTCTCTTCAGTAGTCACGTCCTCCTGCCTCGTATGAAATAAGAGAGGATAGATAAGTCGCCCCCACCGGTTTCCCTTTCACAAATTCGACATTCTCTCTCGTCGGCCAAGAAATGAACAGCACCCGATCCTGATGAGACCAGAAAACCTAAAGCACCTGCCGCCAGACCTCATGAACAATTACTCCGCTCTTCACATTTTATCTGGCAGAATGCGAAGATACTATTCAGAGAAATTGGGCGACACCTCTAAGAGAGCTGCAGCTGTTGTCCAATCCGCCCACTACTTGTTGCCTATTTGCCTATAAATTCTTCATTCAAGTTAACATAAACAGGACTGACCGAACAATGGATGAAGGACAGCTATCTGAGCAACCAGTATTTCAAAAGGAATTCACTAAGACAGATCCACACGATCGGAAGATTCGTCAAAGTACCGTGAGAATACAAGAGTCTGTTCTGTCTCACGTTCATCACCTTAAAAAAAGGTCTTTGTCTCAGTTCACACAGAAGCGGTCACAGAAACTCTGCACACACAGGGCGTTGCCAGCGAATATACAAAGTTCCTTCGTTGGCTGTGCACAAATTTCAAAACCAGGATATCACCACTCTTTGATCTGTATCACCTGCAGTCCCGCTGAATTTCGAATGACTCAAGCGATCACCAGTAAATCTCCCATTTTCCCCTGTCGCGTGCAAAAGTTGTTCAGTGGGTTCTGCTCGCTCTAGGGACTCGTTGAGCATGATACCCTTCTTCCAGGATTTTCGTAAAGAACTCTGACCATCCGGTCGATGGTCTTCCTGAAGTACGCTTGACATCGCGAGGAATCCAGTTACTATCTGCTTTTATCCATCGGTCGTCGTTCATACGCATTACGTTTCCGACTCATCTTATCTTCGTCTGTCTGGCGTACAGAACGGCGTCTTTGAATTCTGATCGTTGACGCAGGTCGGAGCTTTGGATCCCTTTCCTTGCAAATGTGACACGAGATACTCCTAATATCGTTCTTTCGACTGCGCGTTCAATAACGCTGAGTGATTTTTTCACCTTGCTTACGAATGGACCGGGTTTCTGACGCATACGTCAAGGCATAAAGTACCGTTGAGTCGAAAATGTGGGCACAGAGTCGAGTATTCTTTGTTCCCTTCACTAAATCCTCGATGCTCTTGAAAGCCCCCTAGCTGCTCGTTCCCTCCGGCTCAACTCTAGAACTAAGTCGTTCAACATGTTGATTTCTCGTCCTAGATAAATGTAACTGGAGTATTCCGAAACATTTGTACCGTTGAGCGTGAACGGTACCTACGAAACCAATCCGTTTTTCATGAACAACGGTTTTGTGAGATTTAGTTGAAGAACAGCTTTTTCCATATGCTTTAACGAAGTCGGTAAGCATGCGTTCCGTTCGGCTAAAGTTTGGAGTTATAAGAACGATGTCATCAGCAAAGCAAAGATGGTATAATTGCCGACCATCGATTTCCACTCCCATGTTGTCCCATTACAATATTCGTATGAGATCCTCGAGGGTGGCGGTAAAGAGTTTCGGCGAGATGGTATCGCCTTGCCTAACCCCTCTTTTGCCGTCGACGTTAACATCGTTGTAGAATACTAAAAAAATCGGTTGAAAAAAATTCTATACAGCTCAAGGAAAATATTTATATAGTGAGTAGGGACTCCCTGACTGTCCAGTGCTTCCATGACTACTACTATATCAGTTGGATCAAAGACCATGTTTAAATCGATGAAAGTGAAATAAATCGGTTTTTTGCACTCTCGCGATATTTCAAGGAGTCTTGTTATAGTGTGGATGTGGTCCATTGTACTTAATCCTTTTCGAAATCTTGCTTATTCACATGGCTGTCCTTCATCCAGTGTTCGGTCAATCCTGTTTAGGACGACTCGAGTGAAAAGTTTGTAGAGGACAGACAGCAAGCAGATTGGTCGATAGTTGCCCATATCGTGGAACTCGCCCTTCTTGAACAAAAGCGCGGTCTTGCTGGTCTTCCACTGAGTAGTAGTTCCATTGAGTTAACTTTCCGCCAGTCCTCGTAAACACACTAACTCGGCTCTTTATACGTTACCTGTTTGAATGCAAGGTCCCTAGTCAGTCATCATTCTATAGCGATATTAAAAAACAACATAAAGATAAAGAAGAGTGAAATATAACCACAATGTTGCTGAGATATTTGCAAAACTCAGGACCGCTGGTATCTGCGGTGGGGACCGAACACGTTATTAGCTTTCCGGGTGGGGGGGGTGCTAACAAGTTCACTGTCACACCATGCCGGTCCTTCGCTTCTCATGTCTGTCAGCCGTGTTATTGACCTATAGGCGCTATCCGCAATCATCCGTCAACGGGATTGATCTGGAGAGCACAAATCGGCATGAGCCCAGTAAAGAACTGTGTTCGAAAAGACTATACCATTTCGCAAGAATTAATCACAGTGACCCACGAGACCTTAACGCAAACAATGGAACAGGACAACATCGGAGGCTGATATGGATATCTGGGTCATAGGGCCAAAATGATGAACGACTTGGCTAGAAAGTTGGGCAGGAAGAAGCAAGCGAATTGAGGAGCTTTCAAGAGTATCGACGATGCAGCGAAGAAGATTAGTAACACACAAATCCGAGCCCACATTTTCGACCCCACGACTCCTCGTGTCTTAATGTACGAGTCAGAAACCTGGTTGTTACGTAAGCAGGATGAAAGACCAGTAGGCGCTATAGAACGCGCTGTCGGAAAGATGATATTATACTTAGGTGTATCCCGCATCACGCAAGTAAGAGAGAGATCCGATGTTCCACCTTATGTTGTTGACCAGAGATCGAAAACGTTGCAACAAAACGTAAGAAATTATACGGGTTGCACACATAACACTTCGTAAGGATAATCGGTGGAAAAGAGCCATCAGTTAATGAACGAGACGAATTGTGAACAAAATAGTAACAAAACCACCAAATCGAGTAGTAAAACTTCGTAACGAAAATTCCAAAAGAAAAATAAGATGATTCTCGAGTAAATGCGAGTTGCATCTACTGGGCTAGTCAGGCTCGTAATAGGGGGCAGAGGGAGAGTACCGGCGACCATTCGAAGCACTCGACCATTAAAAGGAGGACAGGTGACAGAGGGGGGTATCTTTCCCATTCTACACACTTATGTTACTTCTCCAACCTTTGTATACACCATGCATTTTACTAAACACTAGTAAAACATAAACAAGTTTCATGTGTCATTATTACAAACGAAATCTAAACATTGAGATAATCTTTTCATTACATGTTAGTATCTCGTGCGATGCAGCAGTGCTCTGAGCAATTTAAAGAAATGACCATATGTGGCTAAAGATAAAAGCCGACTATTCCATATATTCATCGTGAGCGTCCACTCATGAACGAACTTCGGTTGGACAATTTAAAATCTCGAACTTTCATAAGATGTGACAGGGAACGTACAGAGGTGACTGACTAGTCCAAACTTCTGTCAAAGTTCGCCGAAATGCGATGAAAATCTAAGAGGTTACCGTATTAACAAAAGTAAAAATCGTACCTGAAGAAAGATTCCAGTGCCATTAAAAGCAGAGGTGAAATGAAATCAAGCAAACTAGACCGTTCTTCGTACAGACCGAGTAAGCGATGTCCTCGAAGTCATCCTGCAGTCCACCGCATTTCACCTGAGCTAAGACGTTATGAAAAGGTCTAACCATACTCTCCAAAACTTCGCGATGATAAGCGAACAGCATTCGCTGGACACAACCAAAAACACCGTCTTAAGTACCGTCGTCATGTTGCCGCTGAATTGGAGCATCGGAATGAGATGTAAATTCCACACTGAAAAACAGAACTGTTTAAGAAAGTAAAACCACCGCCAGAAAGCAAGTACGGCAACCTTTCCACATTCATTGCAGTGGAAAGGGACAGCGAATATCCGGTTACAACAGGACCTTAAGCTCCTAAATATGACCCAAACCAACGGCTTTACAGAAGGAAGTGCTCTTCATGCAATTCATTAACCACGTAAGTACTAACGTACAGAAAATAGCACACGGTAGTTCACTTACTGAGACAATTGAAATAGAGTAACTTATAACTCGTACAACTTACGACAACTGTAATTCACAACCACATAGATATAAGGCACTAACGGAAATAGCCTCACTCAGAGTACTTTCGATTTGCAAGGCTTTTTTAAAAAAATAAGATCGCTCACATAAAAAAAAGAACGAATAACAATGACACGCCCCCAGAGCACAACTTGATTTTTGGCAAACTTCCAAAATTTCGCTCCTGACGCCAATATTGATTGGAGCACGAAAAACTGGAAGCGCATCTTGCCAGACTGTTACACGCGCGTTGTACACTACTTGCATCTTCCCTCTCTAACCAAAAACTTAGTGGGAGATATGCTGCGATATGACATATATCCTTTCAGGATAAAAGACATAACAACAGTGACTGAAGATGTGAACCACAATACATATACTCTTTGTCGTGTTAGAACGTTAAGTACCCTCAAACGTATAACTTACTTACTTACTTGCAAACGTGGACGGCCCGCCTTCACTGGTTGTGTTGTCCTCAGCATAATTTCCAATTTTCGGAGTTTTGCTGGTTTAGCCGGTGCGTTTCCCTGGAGTCCCAAGAATTTGATACCAGGGCGGTGGTGGATCCTTGTATTGGTCTACTCTTACCTGGGCTACCTGGCGGAAACGCCGGACTGCTCTTCAGCATGGCAGACCCTGCCAGGGGGATGAATCCCCCGATCGTAGCCCGAAACCCAGGAACACCTCCCAGCCACGATGAGGCGGTAAACCGTTGGAAGGCAGACCTATAACGCTGTTAGGAAATGAATGAACGAGTTTAACATGTGTCCAACGTGGCATACTAATGAGAAATCTTGCCTATTCCGGTTGGACGTGTTAGTCCGTATGCTAGTATTTCACAGCGCGTGTATTGACTACCTACATGGTCAAGTTTACAGGTTATGGACACTTTGTAGTCAGGAAAAGATGACGTGTCACCGAAGTGCATTCTATAAGCGTATTCATAGTATTCAGAAGACACGAGCGTCTTCCAAGTGCGTATTTATTAGGGGGCAAGACACGTTCCCAACTCCTGTCAGCTTTTCGATCGCCTCTCGTAAAGCAGGACTTCTTGAAGAAGCTTATATGGAGGCATTTGTGGTGTGTGTCAAGACCAAGAGTAAGCATAGAGTGTCTTTAGAAAGAATGCGTATTCTTAACCCATATCTTCACGACAAGGGACCGCGTAGGGCAGTGGTTGGAGGTACCATGCCGATACACATAAGATCGATCCTCGTACCCAACGCTCACTAAGCGTTCCAACCCATTGGGGTCGGCAAATTAGTGCCAGACTTGTCTGCGGGGATAGCACTGGCTCGACACATCGATAGGACACATCACAGCAAGTCATTGTAAAGGACCGATATACATTCAATCACCTCCAACGATGCTCAATGAAGTCAGATGAATAGCGCACCGCTAAGAGATTGCTCATCGCCAAAAGCTTTGTTCTTTTCTTATCTTCACAACATCTTAATGACGTTCCAGATCGTTTGCCCAAGATATTTATTCGGCCACGCTTCTTACTCCTTCCATAGTTAGCAGCATTACAATAGTTTGCATAGAGTTGAGCTTTTTTGCACAGAACTTCTACTGCTCGCATAGAATAAATCCTTTTTTATAGTTTAAAACACAACACTGTACAAAATGCATTTCCGGAATAAAACCTGTTGTCACTACCATCGATGTCTTCTTCCCTACATATACGTTCAGAATATACAATTCAGAGTAGAGTTTAGACTTCATCCATAGCAACTCTACCTCCTTCACTTAAACAATATATCGCGCAACTCTATCCACCTAATATCAGAATAACTTGAAAAAATGTTCTTTACCTTGTACGAAACTGCATAGCATGTCTTGTATCAAGTCTTAAATTACCATATTTGGTCAAATTGATATTACAGCCAACTCACCGCAATCGCCAGGTGTCAATCTTTGGTTTGTTGCCGTACAGGAGCAGATGTGTATGCCTAAACTATGGGTAAAAGTGTTTATGCCAAAGCAGTGAAGAAACCAAGCATGTGTACCACTTACTAGTTGCCCTAAAATACTTTCGTGGCCGCTCTGACAAAACTCTTCTGTTGCGCATAAGCATTCGTCCCTTTTTCGTATACATCAGCTACAAATAATTTGTAGAAATCGAAAGGGCCCATGCATGTAAACGGAGTACCCCTATCAACATCTAATAGGTTCCTAAGGAAGAGTTAGTTTCAAGGTCCTAAATTCTTATTAGAAAGTACTAAAGGGGAATGACGAAACAAGCCATGCAGAAGAGAATTAACTCACACTGTTACAGGTGGAAGAGGATATTAACCGGAATCAGCTGGCGGAAGAGTAGGTCCCTGATATATTAGTGAACTTCCAAAGCCATCTGGAGGAACGTGACGTTAAAGTTTTTCGTCTAATTGAAGAGGTGGGAACTAGACGAGGCTCAGCAGATGGCTCTGAAGGTGTTCAGCTATAAGCGAATTGCGTAGCACAGGTACAGCAGGTGGCTCTAAAGGCATTCAACTATAAAAGAATTGCGTAGCACATCTAAATTAATGCGCGTGTCCAATTACAAAGTCTATGAACTTCTCAGTAAGTGGCGAGAAACGCTTACGTATAGAAATTGGTGGAAGTTGAGCAGAAGTGCTCTCAAATGATGACGAGCTGACCCTCAGAAATAACGCGAAGTGCCTTCTTGCTAGTATGGCACATACAATTCCTCTCGTGTTTTGTGCCTCTAACGGAGACAATTCCAGCGGATCAGGAATCTTAAGTAATACTCAGAAGGTTTATCCAACAGAGGCACGAAGCGTCAAAAGAACTGCTTCACATATTCGAAATTTTTACTGCCAACTAAAAGGCATACGTGGAGGAGAATTGTGTAGTCCTTCAAATTCAAATGAAGAGAGAATCAATATAAATCAAAACGTGGCCTTCCCAAATAACCAAGTCTTTCTTTAGTGATATAACTAAAAACACTGATTTCCAGCACGTTATTTCCAAAAGAAAGCGGTTTAACTCAATACTTGGGAGTCAAGCTGCAGATTTGCTGATGTTTTTCCAACTTTTGCTCAGTTCCTGAGTAATGCATAAATGACGTAAGTGTGAAAGCTTATGAATTAATATCTGTGATATAATACAAATGAATACGATACAATGTATAATAAAATACAATACATATGACAGATGCGATTTTGGTACTAGCTTCGAGTAAGCTCATGTGTAGAATATCATGTCGATCCTGCATACCAGGGTTGAATTAAGGAAGGCTTTCTAGAACAAATATGCAGATAGACAAGCGCATGTATACTATATGTGCATATCTATATATATATATATATATATATATATATTTATATATATACAAATAATACCAGTAGGAGACGTACTGCTTGTTGGCCCCTCTTGCATTCATGAGTGGTAGACGATCTGGTCTCCAGTATCCACGTGCCTACTATGGATCATGTTCATCGTAGGGAATGAACGGATGTATGCTGACACCACCACACACAGAACAGTAGCGCAAAGTTTCTTCTATAGAACCCTTAAGGTTTTAATTCCTGAAATACAATAAATATTTAAAAATTGCCGAAAGTCATCGAAGAACTGACATCGCCGCAATGTGAAGCTATCTTTTTGAGAGACAAATCATTGTTATTTAGTTTTCGAAGGCTATAGTGCGTACTAGGTATTGTATGGAATGAAAGGATACTAAAACAACAAAATGAACATCGTAATATTTTCTGTACAGCTTACAAAACTTCATTAAATGCTGACAGCCCTATAATTGGAAGGTGGACAAGTTGCCTTCCAGCAAGAGTTGGATTTGGTTCAAGAACAAATGCAGAAGATCATACCGGATACGTAGAACTTACAGCAAGAGAATGTGACTCTTACGCGAGCTAACGAACTGTGTATCTTGACTTCGACGCGCATTTCGACGGCAGTGACAGGACGACGATGCCAACATGCGAAAATCGGTGTACTCGTGAAAGTATTAAGTTTACTTGCTTAGAAATTTGAATGGGCCGTTCTTACTGGTTTTGTGGACAGCAACATAGCTTCCATCTTTTCGGAGTTTAGCTGGTTTAGACGTAGTGGTTCCCTGGGGTCCGGAGGTCAACCCAGAGGAAGTCTACCCCAGGTCGTCACCACCGCAGGCTGTCAACGTCCTTATGGATCAGAGGTAGGTTTGCCACCATGCGACTAGTTTGATACCAGGACGGCGGTGGAGCCTTGTATTGATTTACTTCTAGCTGGGTATCCTGGAGGAAACGCTGGACTCCTTCTCAGCTTAGGAGGACCTACTAGGGAGAAGAATCTCCCGCTTTAGGTTCCAACAGGACACCCAGGAGCACCTCCCAGCCACGTTGAGGCGGTAAACCGTTAGGAAGAAAGAATTAAGAAGCTTTTCTTATTTCATTTGAAATAAAGAGCTGTGTGAATGAGATAATATTCTCGCTAGAATTACCGTGGTGTGCATGATTTTTTTTTCCACAGCTGTCCCATGGAGCAGTCATTTCGTAGCCAATGCAAACAGCTATTTGATGCGCAAACTTGAGGATTCTTCCCCCTACTGTCTTCCTGGTGGCCATTCGACACATCTTCCTCAAAAGCTCCTTTTTTTGTGCTCGAGGGATGAGGGGACAGTAAATGCACCAGTATGTATTTGCTGGGGGTGCGTGTGGTGTAGTGTTCGAAGGCGCCCTGCAGTATTACGGGATCGATCCCCGCGCTCGTGGCCCGCCAAGCCTTTCATCGCTCCAGGATCGGGAAATTGGTACTCGTTAGGCCACTGCGAGTTGCTGTAAAGGCCAAATATGCGTTTAATCAGCTCCAACGATGCTTAATGAAGTCGATTGTGTGGCGCATCCTTTAGGGCTAGATCAACGCCGAGCGCTTCATCGTTCTTTTGCCCTGGCTTAGGAAGATAATAGGCAGTAGATGAAAAGGCGTACAGGCAATCTAGTGTTTTCTACCTTATCAGCTGTGTTTTCAATCTCTCTACGCTTCTTCGCTTTATATTGATTAAGGACTTTGAAAGCTTCGCCCGCAAATAGACGAAATTCTCTAATCTTTAAGATTTCTCAAAGTACTGTCAATATTACAATCTAATTATACGAAAGGAAGGATAGCACAGTGGTAGTGATGTCCATTATTACGAGCATGGTGCTAGTTCGATTCCGCTCTTGGCCAACCAAGCCTCTCATCCTTCCGGGGTCGGTAAATTGGTACCGAACTTGTCTAGGAAAAAAATCGCTCTCTGCTATCCAGTTGGGGAACGATCCAGCCCGGCAATCTCAGTACACCAAGGAAAATTGCTCAACCAGCATTTCACGACATTCAAGATGAAATGAAAATCCTCAAGCACCAACCGAAGCCACACGTAAAAACTTGGAAGACCTTCGTGGATGATGGATGCGAAGAAACGAATTGGATGTGAGAAGTGCTGGGATCCTCACAGTAGACGTGAAGACAGGCCAAATGAAATAAAATAAAAAAAAATAATTATACGAAGCGAAAGTGCTTAACATAGGCTCAGCGGTCGGTATAAAACTACAGCATTCGAAAATATTGCTCGGACATATATCACAGAAATGAAAGTGCAAGTCTTTCATTAAATTTCGATCATCCTAACTGTTCAGAATCAGATCCCAATTGCTTCTTTCTCGGTTTGCCTTCATATTCAGTCATATATAGAAGTAATATATACATGTACATTGATGGCGAGGTGGTATTTAAGCAAACTATTGAATGTGCATGATCTGAATGTTACAACCTAACCGGCATTGAGCTGAAATCACCTGAAAACGTGTGTTTTCGAGTTCTAAAAAGAGCACTGGAGCTGGCGAATTCCATACGGTGTCAACCCAGCCAGTGGCTGAAGCAGGTGATTAAGTCCAACGTTCCCAACTCCACTCATCGCAGCCGGTGGGTGGTCGGCAGTGGTAAGGGAAAGTCCCATACTGCAAGCCATTCTTGTAGTGGTCGCAGCCCTCCAGTAGTGTTCTTCTAGGCTGAAAGAATGGCACACTACCGTCGAAGTGATCGACCAATATAAGTGATGTTAGTTTCCACCATATTGCACTCTTCATGTAATAACGATATTTATATTATAAACAATTCACGTGTAGAATATCATAACCACCGTAACTCCCACAACGCTCAACGGAAAATGCTGCTGTCCTTCCAGTAGTTTTTAGGGCTCTCATAAAAAAATACGATATAAAGCTTTGATTAGTTGCGCCATTATTTCTTTACAGAAATAGATATGGAAAGTTCTACGCAAAGAAAACAGATGAAGAGTGACGATGAGGGGTGGTTTGCGAACATCTTCTCCTGTTTTTTAAGAAGTAAGAGAGCCGATTTTTAGAAACCATCTCTTGGTGCGCTTTTTTGGTAGCCAAGGAACCCGTGATCAAATCAGATGGATACTAGTCTCTGTCATTGATTTTTTATTTTTTAATTAATAGTATGTAACACGGATCTCCCTCATGTGAGGGATTTCGAGATCTAGTTGCGAAGTTATGTGGTGCGTCTCCAGCTGGCAGGTAGAGACTTAATTGCAGACCAAAAGCAATCTTTGCTTCCCTGAGATGTAGATGGATCCAGAGGATGGGTTCCTGTTTCTGCTGCGCCGATCTGGCACATACCTTCTATATTTACAAGGCGTATTCATGCACGCGTGTGAGGATGCGTACTAGTTTATGCGGATTGTATTCTACGAATCAATTTGGCCAAAAGCCTGCAATCAAGTGACAGGGAAGTATATGGGAGGCGGTTAGGAGTCGCCACCAACAAATAAGCTCCGTGTCCACTCTGGGAGAACCTGGCAAGCTACCCGTGAGTGTACCCAGCTCCCACGTTAACATCCCAGCAAGCTATACGTGGGTATCAAAAAAGCTAAAAAACAGTAGAAGAAACGACCTCATTCCCCTGACCCCGAAACATCCCCCCAATTCGGCAGCGTTGGTAGGATGAGTGCCGAAGGGCTGCTAAAATCTAAGGGCCAATGGAAGCTGCCTTGATCGCAGAGAACTAAGGTGACGATCTGTACCTACAACGCACGTACACCTGCATCCGAGTCCTCGATAGAACATTCGATCGTGCAAGCGAGAAGAATAAGATACGACATCATCCGCCTGGTCGAGACGAGACGACACCACGCATTCAACGCCGTCTATGACACCGGAGAAGAACTGTTCTTTGGAGCATGCGACCGTAGAGGAGTCGGCGGCGTAGGCGCTCTCGTCAACACGAGTTTGTCCAAGAACATCGATTCGTAAGAACAACTAACAACCCAAATCGAACGTTTACGATTGAAAAGATGTGGATCAATAACGGCTTTGACAATCTTCGTCGTTTCCGCGCCGAGATCAAACTATGACGAAGAAGAAGTCGAAGCGTTCTATATGGACTTGGAGAAGTTCTACAGAGAAGACTATACATTCTTCAAGTCATCATTAGAGATTTTAATGCCAAGATTGGACCAAGAAGAACGTCTGAAGAACGTCACACTAGAACTCACGGATTAAAATGGAACGCACATGGTGAGCTGCTCTCTGAGTTTATCACGACGACCAAAATAACTCGCAGTTTTAGAAGTTTCAGCCTCAACGCTGGACGTCGGAGTCTCCCAGTGGAGAGTACCACAACGAAATAGACCACATTGTAGTAAAACGAAGGTTTTGCCTAGCCAATGTCGCTGTTGTCCCAAAACTCTTCACGGGATTAGACCACCGCCTTCATCGTGTTAGATTCTATTTCTCGCGGAAAGGAGAAAAAAGCCGCTAAATTTAAAAAACCGAAGTCCCAGAACCACCACAAATTGGGACTTATTCAATTCATTAGTCGGCTGTTGGAAAGATGCCGTTGTCGATAACATCGACGAGGAACACGATCGGCTCATTCAACATCTCTTCACATTAGCGCTATGAAAGCTGAGAGTTCGAAATTCACCAAGAGACGTCTGTCTACAGAAAAACTCGAGCTCTTACGCCAGCGTGGAATCACACGAGCTGCAGGCAACCGCGAACTAACGTCCGAATCTGCAAAACAATGCGGACAGGCGATAAAAGAAGACCTCGAAGAGAGAAGAGTAGCAGTAATCGTCGAAGCTGCAGAGCCTGGGAAAAGCATTCGCAAATCCCACCGGCGATAGCCACGTCCACCTTCCGTCATATGACATAAAGTAGGATGGATATGTTGTGCCACCGGTTCTCTTTTTCCGAAACCCCACATGCCATTTCGTCGGTGAGAAAACGAACAGCACTAGGTCGGGATAGGATAAGATCTGAACACCTGAAGAACCTTCCACCAGTCCTCGTAAACACACAGGCTAAGCTCTTCACACGCTACCTTTCTGAATGCAAGGTCCCTACTCAATGGAAGACCAGCAGAACCATGCTAGTGTTCAAGAAGGATGACCTACACAACATCGGCAATTGTTGCCCTTCCTGGTTGCTCTCTGCTGTCTACAAATTTTTCACTCGTGTCTCTCTAAACGAGATTGCTAGAACACTGGACGAAGGGCACCCATGTGGGCAAGAAGGGTTTCAAAAAAGGATTTAGTACGATGGACCACATCCACACGATAACAAGACTCATTGAATTATAGCGAGAGTACAAAGGACCGTTCTGTCTCACTTTCATCGATTTAAAGAAGGCCTTTGACTCCACTGAGATAGAAGCAGCCATGGGACCCTTTGATAGTGAACTTTATTCAGTATATTAAGATTCTTCGTGAGCCTTACAAAAATTTCACAACCAAGATACCACCATTCTACAACAATATTAACATCGACGCCAAAAAGAGAGGTTGGGCAAGACGGTACTATCTCGCCAAAATTATTCACCGCCACCCTCGAGAACGCCGAACGTTGGAATGGGATAATATAGGAATGAAAACAGACGCTCGGCAATTACACCATCTTCCTTTGCTAATGACATCGTCCTTATAACAACAAGCATTACTCAAGCGGAGCGAATGCTTTCCAACTCTGATAAAGCCTGTGGAAAGATTGGTCTTTGACTAAATCTCACAAAAACGATGTTCGTGGAGAACGGATTGGTTTCGTATGCCCCATTCACGCTCAACGGAACGAATATCTCCGAATATGTCTACCTAGGTCGGTAAATCGACATGATGAACGACTTAGCTCCAGAGTTGAGCAGAAGGAAACGAGAAGCTTGGGGAGCTTTCAAGAGCATCGAGGATGTAGTGAGGAGAACGAAGAAAACCCGACTCCGTGCACATCTTTTTCGACTCAACGGTGCTCCCTGCGTTAACGGATGCGTCAGAAACCTGGTCGCTGTGTAAATAGGATGAGAGATCACTCAGCGATATTGAACGCGCAGTCGAAATGACGATGCTAGGAGTATCTCGTGTAACACAAGCAGGGAAGCGGATCCGAAAGTCCGACCCGCGCCAACGGTAAAAATTCAAGGATGCAGTTCTGTGCTGCAAATTGTCGAAGATCAGGTGGGCCTGACACGTAATGCGTATGAATGACAACCGATAGACAAGAGCCGTTAGTGACAAGATTCCTTGGGATGTCAAACACGCTGCTGGGCGACCACCGCTCTGATGGTCAGAGTTCTTCACGAAAAGCCAAGAAGAGAGGTATGATGCTTAACGAGTCCCTAGTGCGAGCAGAACCCACTGGGCTGCTCTTGCACGCGACAGGAACAAATGGGAGATTTACTGGCTTTCGCTTGAGACACTAGACGATTAAAGGAACTACAGGCGATACAGGTGAATATGTAACACAAATCCTTCATGTGTTCATGTTCACTTGTGTGTTATGTTAGAAATCAAAAATTTTAACGCACTGGCCAAGTCGCACAGCATGTCTCCCGCCATGTCAATGGTTTGTTTTGTAATAAAACATTATCAGTAAACATTATCAGTAGTAAAAAGTGTAGCTGTCTACAATCCACATTCACTCTCTTGTCACTTAACGTCAACATTTTAGTTTTAACTTTTGTTTTTTCTGTTTTATTGTTCTCATTCTCTCTTATATTTTTTCACTTTTTTTAAGCACTTAACTATTTTCTCTAAAAGGTGTCACCTCGTATTCTAAAATTTTTTTCTATTGGTGACAACCCAGTTAGATGATAACGCTCTTGTTGTCGTGTTCAATGCGTGGTTGCTTCGCATCGAGAAATGACATCCTTGTTGAGAAGTCCAGCAAGGTCTTTGCTCGTAAAAAAAATTAGATGAGTTCTGTGTAACAGCGAAACAGGTGAAAAGCCATAGGTACCCTGCAGTATAGTCTCGTGATACCCCCGATAAGGTCTATGGTTGCATTAACGTGGTCCATCCTACTGAACCCCATTAGAAGTCCTGTCTGCTTATACGGCTTCCATTTGTCTTGCTTTCTGCCAATCTTGCTAAATAAGATTCAAGTAAAGAAGATAAGCGCGTATGAATGTTTACTGCCGAATTTGCATGTCTCAACACTTTTACGGAAGCATAGCTCTCTTTAAGTCAGTGTTTTCTTGACAAGCACACACAGGGTTGTTATTGTACTATTTATTAATTGCGGCCAATCTTTCGATGGATTACGCCTTCTTCAAGGCCTGGAAAAATCATTGACTGCAATCTACTCTGCCAAACACCTCACAACGAAACCTGAATTTAAATCGCAGTGTTAACAGAGTAGCTTTTTCGCACACGCACCTCTTTTTACGATTTTCCATTGACTGTTCCGATTGAAGAAAGCCGCACATAGTTAACATGAATAGCAGATATGCTTCTCTCAGGTTAAAATACCAATCTGAGATATTGCATGAGCTCACGCGTAATAACGAGGCATTCCTCTCCACGGTTTATTTGTGCATTCTTAGAATCTACCCAGGATTCTTCGAGAGTTTCGCGCGCTGAAGTTTTCCATTCTTGTGGTAGAATGGTACCCCCTACTTTAAAATCTTTTCCGTTATGTCTTTGTGTCTTAAGCGCACCTGTGCGTCAAACTCGTGGTGGCCTATCGACGATCTATTAGGTCAGTGTTCTTATCCAACCATCGAAGTATGAAGTAAACTGGTCCCTGGTTGATTAAAAAGAGTTTATTTTTCCGTAGTAGAAAAAAACCTTAAGCATAAAACTTCATTGCAAACAACACCGTAAGCTTTAATACAAAAGTGGGACATGAAAGAGTGTTGATCGTGTCTATCCCGTCATTTGCTTCTGACCAATGTGTGCTGCGTACACTTGAGTGCTTCTTGACGGACACGTCTCTCGTATTCTGCCCTAAAACTAGTGCATATATATACATCGACATACGTATATATTCATATACAGATATTTCTTCATTGCTAATGTGTTGCACTTGCCCTTGACACGTTTTATTCGTTAGTGTTTCGCCTCAACTACTTCTATTTTAGGTCTTTCGAGATCGAAAGTATTGACGTCAAAAAGATATGTAGAAGAAATGCGCTCCATGAATCGACTGTGGATTTTCTTCATTACCGTTCATTTTCTTACACGAATTGTCCTTGTTGAAGAACCTAGTTTTTTCTCCAAATTTGTGCTCCGCATTCCATGAAATAAATAACAAAAGTCTTTTTGTGCGAGTTCGCTCTAAAGGCGTGACTGTTGATAACAACGTAGTCGGGAAGCTGAAAAAGTGATATCTTGTCATCCAGAGATCTGACGAGTAATTCTATGCGATTCCATCGACTTCGTGGTATCATTCCTCTGTTATGATTGCTTCGTCAGGATCCGATATGTTGAACTATACAATCCCCTCTGTCTAAAACGAAAATCATGACTGTCAGCTTTCGATGCAGATTTACGTATTCGCTTAATTGGATACTTGGATATCTCCAATTTTCTAGTCAGGCTGGAAGAAGGTAGAGAAGTTATTGTTATACGCACAGTGCATGACGACTTTCATTTTCTTTACACGACTTTCCTGCTAACGAATCACTCAGACGTCTTTCCTTAATATAAGGAAGAACAACGTAAGGATTTCAGAAAGGCGCGA